>JASDQU010010674.1:0-16639 GCA_032191745.1 Picea mariana | reverse complement strand
TATTGTGAGGAGCCACATAAGAACTACTTTCTTGAACATTTATTCCCTATTCTTTGCAGTCTACAACTTTATGTCCAAATTTAGTACAATAAAAATAGTAATCATAAAATGCACTTTGATACCTAGGACTAGATGATCCTCTCTATGATGTAGTCCTTCTAAATTCATTCCTTGGATGATCACGATCATAGTTGAATCTTCTTTGTTGTCTTAAAGTAGATGGTCTTCTTGAAAATGTATCCTTCCTCGTGGAATCTTTTTGACCGTGATTCCTTCCTTTAAGTACTTATGTGTAAATCTTAAACTTTTCTTCACTCTTCCTTTCCGATAATCTATGAAATTTCTCTTCAACTTTCTTTGTTGATGATATGGATGCTTCTTAAACATTTTTACTAAGTGATGCAGGAGAACAGATGGATATGCACCAACACACATTTTGAAGATATTTTGAATTTCAAAAGGATGGCACATTAATGTAATATCTGGAGAGACGTAAGTGCTCTTAAATGTTTTGGGAATTGTAACGCAGATATCGAGTAGTGATCTCATCTATCGGTTGGAGGCATTTAATGTAATAAACGTAAAGTAGTTGTAGCCTTTAATTTCAATAATATAGCTTAGAGTTGTAGGATAGAAAACTCAAGAAAGTTGGGGCAGACGTCACCTTGTGCCATCCGCCTCCCATCAGGACCTTCTTTCACTCAGGCCTGAAGAGTCAAAGACTCTTCCAACTCCTTACAAGAGTTCTCAATACCCACAGAAATCTCCCTTTCGGTGATCTCCCCTTTGCTTTGTCGGGAAATCGGGTTTCGCGTTGTCGCAAAACTTGTGTATGAGGTTCTTGTGCTAACCAAACCCTGAAACCTGATGGTCAACAGTCAACACTTCTGTTCTGTCAGGGATTTCCCTATCAGGAAATCGACATTTGTGTTGTCGTGCGTCACTGCCTTCACCAATCCATGAACCCCAAACTTCGATATGCACGTGCGCTATCTCCTCGCCACGTCACCTACTCTCTCTCTTCTCTATTGGGAATCGCGGGATCGCGATTTCACCGGTCTCAATTCCTTTGCACTGTAAAACCCCGAATGCCGAATCCTGACTTCCCAGGATCTCATGCCACCTGTCCCCTAGCGATCAACGGTTCCGACGAGATCGAAAAATCGCTAATCACGATTTCAACAGCTATGAAACTTTCACCTCCGAGAAACCCGATATGCCGAATCCCGATGGCTCTTGGTTCTTCTTGCGCTTAAGGGTTAAATCCCTCGCCACTTCTCCCAGATCTGACGGTCAGTGGGATTCCGTGAATCTATCCTGCGAACCCTGGCCGTTGATTCTCCTCCTTGAGGATTTCTCCCGCTTCAAATCTTCTTCTGGCTCGAACCTTCTCCTGGTTCCTTTCTCACAGAATCATAAAGGAACTATCCCTTCTAATCTTGTCGACTCTGATCTCTTCAGAGACTTTTCGCACACTTCTGTGCTTGACCCTCAACAACTCGCAAGGAGTTGAGTTCTTCCGGACTCTATGCTCTTCTGGCAACAACAGTCCCTATCTTCATCTGCTCAGATTTCACTACTGAGACTTCAAGTTCAGCCTGCACACGCCTTGCATGGCTCTGGTGCCTAACTTGCACTCCTAATAAATTAGAACAAAAGTCACTCCTACCTAAACCCTGCTGCCACGCACTCCCTGCGGACAAATTCCACTGCACTCTATGCAGGAATCTCTCGGTTCAGAATAGAGAAACAATTGAAACTAATTTCTTCCTCTCACATATTTCAATCCAACTATGAAATCACATACAAACCATATCAAAGCAATTGTATGACAAAAAAAAAACATCCATGAGCCTAATATCAACACAGAGAAGCAACACAAACCATGAAATTGAATCAAAGTCTTTCTTCTATTAATTCAATCTGTACATGAGTGTTCTCCACAATTTCTCTACTTGCTCTTCTTTTCTTGCTCCTGAATGAATCTGAATTCACGATGGGGTTCTTCTCCAATGCAACCCGTGCATATGCTTCAATTCCCACTTGGCAGAGCTTCCCAGAATCCTCAATGATTCTATCTCTTCAACTGTGTTCTCTCACAAAGCCTTTCCTCTTGAGGTGTTCAGTAACCTCAAAGGTCTCCCTTCTCCATGAGTTGTTGATCTCAGTTCTGTGCCTCAACACGTCTCTGTCTGACTCCTCACAAGTTCAGAAGTGCATCCCTATGCACTGGTATTCAGAGTCTGCAACACTCGGTCATGCCCTCATGGCATGAAACCTCAAATACCTTCTCCTGAAATAAAAAACAACTCCTGCAGAATGCACCCAAATAAACATACATTCACAGCATATTCAAAGAACACATACAGACATGCATATAAGACAGAAATTGTAGGAAAAACTGCTCTGTATTAATAATGGCAAATGCCTATATATATTACAAGGTGTTCCTGAGCTTTCTCGGCTCCTCTCTACTCTACCCTGTCTCTCTCTCCAAAATGAGATCTGAATATCTCTTTTACCTGAGGGGCTCTTAGCGCTTCCCTCCAGGATTTACCTACTCTATTAAATTACAATCAATGGCTGTCTAGTCCAGCGTATGGATCTAGATCTCAGCCGATCTTGGCATTAAAGCCGATCCTATCTAATGCCTTCTCAAAGGTACGACTTTTCCTGGCTCACCAGCCTAAGACATTTAATTTACATTCATTACAAATTTTAAATGAGGTCGTGCCTCCTTTTCATTCTAGAATGCATACGCGCTGATGTGGCTGGATGGTTGGCTGGCTACATGGAGAGATGCTCCTGCATCATACTCCACAGCTGCAAAAATCATGAGCTCCTGCTCATGAGCTTCCCCTCTGAGCTGTTGGAAATCCTCTAGGATCCCAAACAAATCTTTGGAGCTGTTCATTCGCTCCATTCCGCTGTTGCTACCGCTTCTGCTGCGTTGCTGTTGTTGTTGCTTCTTTCCTTCTGCTCAGCTGCTCTCTACTGGCAGTATCTGCTGACTTCACCATCAGCTCCATGATCTCCATGATCACCTCATCCAGCTGCTCTAATGGTTGTTCCTGCTCATGCAGTCTCCTCAGCTACAAAAATTTTTGATCATTGGGAAGATCATCATGATCTCCCATGCCTTCTTCTTGATCAGTCTCCAACTTTTCATGTTGGATGTGCATGCCCTGCACTATCACCCTTTCTTCCAGGGCTTCAAATTGATCCCACAGATCACCAAAACATATTTTGTCCGTGTGTTCTTCATCTACTGTTGCAAGCTCTCGTGCTGCAATGTTTCCAGGTTTTAGGCTAAAAATATCGAGCCAATCCTCGGAACGCTCGTTTTCTTCTTCTACTCCTATTGTAAACTCCCATGTTGCAGTCTCTTCAGCTTCAACGCTGAAGGCTTTGAGCCATTTCTCAAAATGCTCAGTCTCTACTTTCATTTCTGCTTGGGCAGATTTCAAAGTCTGCTCCAATTTCCTTTTGACAATCATCTCCAGCTGTGACTGTTCTACTACTGCACCATTTGCAACACAATTTTCTACCTCCTCCTGGGTAGATGGCAGGAATATTGAAATTCCTCCAATCATCATTTGGCTCCTCTGATCTTCTTCTATTGTCAGCTATACATGCTGATCATAATCGAATCCCGAGCTCATCTGCTCCATCAGCTTCCCTGGTTGAATCCAACTCACTTTTGAGTTCATGAGACCCTCAAATGGTCTCATCTGCTTGTCTCTGCTCTCCTGGCAATATAAGATTCTTCCGCTGCTTTCCTGGCAGACGATGAGATCAACCGATCCCAACTTCATCAACACTCCTTGCTGAATTGAAATCTTTATGAGACCTTCAGATGGTCCCAAATTTTCATCTCTGCCCACCTGGAAATTTAATATGCTTCTTCTACCCTCCTTGTATTCTTCGATGCTTTCACTGCCCTCCTGGCAGTCTTTGAGATCCTTAGCCGACCCCATCTCTGTTCTCTCGCCCATCTGGCAATCTGGAAACCTTCCACTACCCTCCTGGCAGTCTATGAGATCTTGCAGCGATCTCTGATCATTGCCCAATTGGCAAATTGAAATTTCCTGGATGTCCTCATGACAGTCCGTGAGATCCTAAACTGACCTAAATCTGTTGCCCTCTTGGCAATCTATATTTTCTTCTTCTCTGCCCACCTGGCAGTGCTTGAGATCCTCAGTTGATCCTAAATCAATTTCTTCATCCTCATCCCAATCATCATCATCATCATCATCAAGACCTTTTCCAGTCTCTGGCCAATAGTGATCAATCATCCCTTCCTCTGTGGCCTTGAGGTCTTCAGCATACCTCAACCATCTCTTTAATAGCCTACGCTGCCTTCTAGCCATCAGCTCCCTGACTGGCCATTTTGCTTTTGCCTTTTTCATGGGCAAATTTCGCATTTGTCTCATCATTCTATCCTTCCGCATCTGCAGTTCTAGCTTCTCTATGTCTGCTTTTAATTCATAGAGCTTTCTAATCTCTTCTTCATCCCATTCGACAAGCTTTTCTACCTTGTTCTTCTTTTTCCCAGCATGCCTATGGTATTCAGTAACCATGGTGTCGTCTCTGTCTGCCTCCCCAGCGAACCTACTGCTGTCACTCCCGCAATCCTAAGTTCTCAGCTTCATCTTCTCACAGTCCTGTTGAATGTCTATGGATTGCTGCCTACCTGTAAGCAAGTCCTTTTAGAGTCCTCAGCAACTCTGTCTTCCTTCTCCTGCAATATACAAATGAAATCTCGCTCTGATACCACTTGGTGCAAACATCGCCCTGTGTCATCTGCCTCCCACCAGGACCTTCTTTCACTCAGGCCCGAAGAATCGAAGACTCTTCCAACTCCTTACAAGAGTTCTCAATACCCACAGAAATCTCCCTTTTGGCGATCTCCCCTTTGCTTTGTCGGGAAATCGGGTTTTGCGTTGTCGTGAAACTTGTGTATGAGGTTCTTGTGCTAACCAAACCCTGAAACCCGATGGTCAACAGTCAACACTTCCGTTCTGTCGGGGATTTCCCTATTGGGAAATCGACATTTGTGTTGTCATGCATCACTGCCTTCACCAATCCCCGAACCCCAAACTCCGATATGCACGTGCGCTATCTCCTCGCCATTTCACCTCCTCTCTCTCTGCTCTATCGGGAATCACAGGATCGTGATTTCACCGGTCGCAATTCCTTTGCACTATGAAACCCCGAATGTCGAATCCCGACTTCCCGGGATCTCGTGCCACCTGTCCCCTAGCGTTCAACAGTTTCGACGAGATCGGGAAATCGCTAATCGCGATTTCAAAAGCTACAAAACTTTCACCTCCGGGAAACTCGATATGCCAAATCCCGATGGCTCTTGGTTCTTCCTGCGCTTAAGGGTTAAATCCCTCACCGCTTCTCCCAGATCTGACGGTCAGCGGGATTCCGCGAATCTATCCTGCGAACCCTGGCCGTTGATTCTCCTCCTTGAGGATTTCTCCCACTTCAAATCTTCTTCTGGCTCGAACCTTCTCCTGGTTCCTTTCTCACGGAATCACGAAGGAACTATCCCTCCTGAGCTTGTCGACTCTAATCTCTTCAGAGACTTTTTCAAAACTTTCGTGCTTGACCCTCAACAACTCGTAAGGTGTTGAGTCCTTCCAGACTCTATGCTCTTCTGGCAACAACAGTCCCTATCTTCATCTGCTCCGATTTCACTACTGAGACTTCAAGTTCAGCCTGCACACGCCTTGTACGGCTCTGGTGCCTAACTTGCACTCCTAAGAAATTAGAACAAAAGTCACTCCTACCTGAACCCTACAGCCACGCACTTCCTGTGGACAAATTCTACTGCACTCTATGCAGGAATCTCTTGGTTCAGAATAGAGAAACAATTGAAACTAATTTCTTCCTCTCACAGATTTCAATCCAACTATGAAATCACATACAAAGCATATCAAAGCAATTTTATGACAGAAAACAAACATCCATGAGCATAATATCAACACAGAGAAGCAACACAAACCATGAAATTGAATCAATGTCTTTCTTCTATTAATTCAATCTCTACATGAGTGTTCTCCACAAGTTCTCTGCTTGCTCTTCTTTTCTTGCTCCTGAATGAATCTGAATTCACGACGGGGTTCTTCTCCAACGCAACTCGCGTGTATGCTTCAATGCCCACTTGGCAGAGCTTCCCAGAATTCTCAATGATTCTATCTCTTCAACTATGTTCTCTCACATAGCCTTTCCTCTTGAGGTGTTCAATAACCTCAAAGGTCTCCCTTCTCCATGAGTTGTTGATCTCAGTTCTGTGCCTCAGCACATCTCTGTCTGACTCCTCACAAGTTCAGAAGTGCATCCCTGTGCACTGGTATTCAGAGTCTACAAGACTCGGTCACGCCCTCATGGCATGAAACCTCAAAGACCTTCTCCTGAAATAAAAAACAACTCCTGCAGAATGCACCAAAATAAAGATACATTCACAACATATTCAAAGAACACATACAAACATGCATATAAGATAGAAATTGCAGGAAAAACTGCTCTGTATTAATAATGGCAAATGTCTATATATATTACAAGGTGTTCCTGAGCTTTCTCAGCTCCTCTGTACTCTACCCTGTCTCTCTCTCCAAAATGAGATCTGAATATCTCTTTTACCTAAGGGGCTCTTAGCGCTTCCCTCCATGATTTACCTACTCTATTAAATTACAATCAATGGTTGTCTAGTCCAGCGTATGGATCTAGATCTCAGCCGATCTTGGCATTAAAGCTGATCCTATCTAATGCCTGCTCAAAAGCACGACTTTTCCTGGCTCACCAGCCTAAGACATTTAATTTACATTCATTACAAATTTTAAATGAGGCTACGCCTCCTTTTCATTCTAGAATGCATGCGCGCTGATGTGGCTGGCTGGCTGGCTAGCTGCATGGAGAGATGCTCTTGCATCAAAAGCTCCCTCGTATGTATGGTATTATCATTATTCTCATTGTATGAGTAGAAGTTGTAGAGGAAGAGAGCACAGGAGAGCTGAGAAGAATAGAGCCTATAGAAGTTGTATAAGAAGATAGTTGTTTCTATAGAGACCATGTACATAAGCAATTGAATTAATATAAGAATACTTTGACTCAATTTCATGGTGTTGTTGTGGTTACTGTTTGCATCTATTGAATGGTATGCTTACAGTTTTCTTATTAACTCAAGTTCATGGTGTTGTTGTGGTTACTGTTTGCATCTATTGAATGGTATGTTTACAGTTTTCTTATATGCTCTATTATGCATTTGTTTAAATTCTTTATGTGTATTATTTCATGTTGAATATATGAAGTCTATGAGAGGGAGAGGATAAGTTTCAATTTCTTCTTGTCTTGAGAATTCCTGCAAGGACTGCAGTGAAAGTCCGCAATGAGTGGGTTGACGAGATTCTGGGTTTTACCTCAGAAAATCTCAGGGGAGATAAAGTTGTTCTTATACCAAAAGAAGTGCAGTATAGCACAGAGCCATGCAAGGTGTGTGCAGGCCAGGTTGAAGTCTGAGACTTTCCCAACCAAGAAAGAAGTTGAATAACTTTTGTCTGCAAGGAGTGCGAAGAGTTGGGAACCATCAGATAATTAGAGGTTATTGTGAAGGCCATAAGGAGTGCATGGAAGAATCCCTTAGAACCCTTGAGTTTGCAACAAGAATCAAGCTCAAGAGGAAAGAAGTCAAGTTACTTGGTCAGGAGTCTTTGAGAACCTGAATGGGCAGAGGGAATTCTTAGAGGGAGAACCGTAGATATCTGTGGACTGTTGGATCTAGTAGATCAGCGGGGAGGTTAAGACCGAGTGTCTTTCCACACTCACAAGATCAAGAGAGATAAAAACCGTTAGATCTGGGTCAATGAGAGTTGTTGATTGGAGATTGGAGTTTCGACATTCTGGGTGTCACGAGTGTGGAGGAAGAGACAACCCAAATGTCGCGAGTTGGGAAGTCACAACTTCACGAAACAAAGATCTGAACTGTCAGATTGTGGGAGGTTTAGGACTGTTGATTTGTAGCAAAGAAGTCATGGATTCAAACTTCAGGAAAAGGGAGAAGAATCACATCGTGAACTCATGAGTCACGAAATCGTGATTCTCTCGAAGGAGAGGCCCCAGGATTTGGCTGGAGATCATATGGTGGAAGCATAAGGGAGGAGCTAAGGATCGTTAGCCCATTTTGGGGTTCTAGGAATCAGAGGAGTCGAGGTGACTCGCAGTAGGAATCCCGAAATTGTGAAATACGAAGTCGCGAACTGGAAGGCCTGTTTGGGTTTAAGCTAGTGGTCACGTCGGTGGTCACGTGGAGTAGAAGTTCGTGCCTAGTGCTTGTTCACACAGGCGTAAATTATAGAAGTACATGTGGTTTTATATGCATTGAAGGTTCCAGTGGCAACTAAAGAGCCATTTCGGCTCAGGGAAATAGGAACATCCAAACACTAGGAGGTCAAGAAGACCCTGCTGAGGTAGGGGTGTTGCATTAGGTGGTATCAGAGCTAACAACTTTTGTTTACTATAGAGGGAGGACAGAGGACAATTGTGATTGAATTATACGTGGACAGATTGAAATAATGTCTCCAAGGAGACATTAAGAGAGACCCATGCCCGATCCATCCATGGAAAGGGAAATGAGATGACTTCATGCTTGATTAGATGCTATGGAGACAACACAAAGACGAACACCTGATACTGGAGATATCAGTGATGCTGAAAGTGAAAATGAAGATGGAGCTAAAGAAGAAGTTGTATCCGAAGATGTTGTAGAGGAATGTCTATTCAAAGTTGTTGCAAGAATAGGGGCCAAAGAAAAAATGGACATCCCAATGTATGAAGGANGGTTGTAGAGGAATGTCTATTCAAAGTTGTTGCAAGAATAGGGGCCAAAGAAAAAATGGACATCCCAATGTATGAAGGAAACTTAGACATTGAGGAGCTTCTATATTGGTTTAGAGTTCTGGATAAATACTTTGACTATGAGGATATCGAAGAACATAAGAAAGTAAAGCACATTGTCACTAAACTGAAAGGGTGTACAACACTGTGGTGGGATGAACTGTAGGCTGACAGGTGTTGCAAAGGAAAACAAAGAATTAAAAGATGGGATAGGATGGTCGTTAAGATGAAATCCAAATTCATACCCAGAGATTACCAAATAAATATGTTTCGAAGAATGCAAAATTTTAGACAGAAAGGGATGACAGTGAAGGAATACACTGAAGAATCTTACAGGTTAAACATCAGATCTGGTCATCACGAGAGTGATGATGAAAAGGTCACCATTTACATGAATTTCCTGATATACAAGATTCAAGATGAGATGATCATGGTGACAATCATGAATGTGGAATATGCTTATCAGATTGCTTCAAAGGAAGAAGTGAAATTGGCCCAAAGGCGAGTTCAAAGGGGCAGAGGTAGAAGTCAGGGCAGAGGCAAAGCAATTTCCTAGGACAAAGTATAGAAGCCCAAGGATGAAGAAAAGAAACCTCATAACCAGCCAGAAAGGGGAGGAAGCTCACAAGGAGGATAGTATGTTGATAGGAACACTTTTCCTTGAGCAAGAGGAAGAGGAAGAGGTGTAGGAGGTGAAATAAAGTGTTTTGTCTGTGGAAAGATAGAACACAAATATTTTGAATGTCCCAATAGAAAAAATGGATGGAGGAGGAAAAGCTCACATTTCAGAGGCGCAAAGGTGAAATGTTGAGGCAGAATATGCAGAAGGTGGAAAATCCTTAATGATGAGGAAAATTGTCTTGAAGCTAGAGAAAGAGATGGAGAATCCATTCCAGAGGAACAATTTATTTAGGATATCTTGCAAGAACAAGGATATGGTATCTAAGGTAATTGTTGACAGTGGAAGAACAAATAATCTAGTATCCACAGAAATGGTGGAAAATATAGAATTGGAAACAGTTGCACATCCGATCCCATACAAAGTTTCATGGTTGAAAAAAGGAGATCAGGTAATTGTCACTAAACAGTGTTTAGTTGAATTTAATATAGGGGGATATAGAGATGAGAACTTATGTGATGTTATTCCCATGGATGTATGTCATATTTTGTTGGGGAGGCCATGGAAATATGACAAGAACATTATTCATGATGGAAAAAAGAACAAATACACCTTGGATAATAATGGTAGGACGCATATGTTGCTGCCAATTGAAGACAAGAAGGTGAAAGAAGAAACAAGCAATACTATACTTCTCATGAGTGGGAAGGAACTTTTTGATAAATACAAGAAAGATGAAGAAATGCAGTTTGTTGTGGTGAGAAAATCTAGAGTCATCTTGACCAGCACCTCAATAGATGATCTACTTGAGGAGATTCAGTAACTGGTAGAGAATTTCATTGATGTAGTGGTGGATGATTTATCTTGTTCATTTTTGCCCATAAAAAATATAAGCCATCATATTCACCTTATACCAGGAGGGAGTTTACCAAACAAGGCAGCGTAAAGATTAACACCACAGGATAATGAAGAGGTTAAGAAGAAAGTCCAGGGTTTGATGGACAAAGGGTTGATCAGAGAAAGCTTGATTCCATGCGTTATCCCAACAGTTTTAAATCCGAAGAAGGATGGTGGATGGAGAATGTGTACAAACTCAAGGGATATAAAAAAAATCACCATCAGGTATAGATTTCCTTTACCCAGGATGGATGATTTGATGGATTTCTTGAGTGGAGCAAAGTTTTTTTTTTAAATTGACTTGAAGAGTGGATATCATCAGATTATAATGAGGCAAGGTGATGAATGGAAGAAAACATTCAAGATGAATGAGGGATTGTATGAATGGATTGTCATGACATTTGGCTCGACGAATGCGCCAAGTACTATTATAAGATTAATGGATGAAGTCTTGAAAGATTTCATTGGGAATTTTGTAATTGTGTATCTGGATGATATATTGATCTTCAGTAATATTGAGGAAGAACATTTGAGACATTTAACTCTAGTGATGAGGAGGTTGCAGCAAGAGAATTTGTTGATAGATCTGAAGAAGTCATCTTTTATGAAGACATAACTCATTTACTTGGGGTTTGTGATCTCTTCGAATGAGTTGAATATGGATCCTAAAAAGGTAAGAGCAATAAAAGAGTGGTCTTCGTGAAGGAATATCTTTGAATTTATAAGCTTCCATGGACTAGCTAGTTTTTACAGGTATTTCATCAGGAATTTTAGTGGAATTTTTTCATCAATGATGGACACAGTCAAGAAAAGACATAAATCTTTTCATTGGACAGAGGAAGCGGAGAAAAGTTTCAAGTTGTTGAAAGAGAAGATAACTAGACAGCTAGTTATGGTTCTGCCAGACTTTAGTAAGACATTTCAAGTGAGATGTGACACAAGTGGATTTACGATTGGAACGGTCTTAAGTCAATACAATAGACCAGCTGCATACTTCAGTGAGAAGTTGAACGATGCCAAGAGAAATTATTCCACGTATGATAAAGAACTTTATGGAATCATACAAGAACTGAAGAAATGGAGGCACTACCTAGTTCCAAAAGAGTTTGTTTTGTATCGCGACAACTAGGACTTACAATTTATAACCAGATAGGAGAAACTGAACGAGAAACATGCAAAATGGGTTGAATTTATGCAGAAAATTACTTTTGTTATAAATCACATTTCTGGAAATGCTAACAAGGTTGTTGATGCATTGAGCAAAAAATGTTTGATTCTGTAGGAGTTTCCTGTGAAGACCTTAGGTTTTGATAGCCTTAAGGAAATGTACAGAGATGATTCAGATTTCAAGGATGCTTATGAATCATGTGAGAATCATTTTCTGAGAGATAGAAGCCAATGGATAGAATATTTAATTCAATATGGACTGTTGTTCAAAGGAAATCATTTGTGTGTCCTGAAGAGTTCTATGATAGAAAACCTTTTGAAGGAAAAACATAGTGGAGGATTGGTTGGACATTTTGGCCATGATAAAACATTTGCACAACTGAACAGTTTGTATTATTGGCCAGGGTTGAGGACATATGTCAAGAAATTTGTGAACATATGTAGAATTTTCCAGGACACAAAGGGGAAAAGACAGAATACTGGGCTATATCAACCATTGTCAATACTAGAGAGGTCGTGAGATGAGATAAACATAGATTTTGTGTTAGGAATATAGAGGACACAGAGAGGTTGTGATTCCATATTCGTAGTAGTCGACAGATTCTAAAAAATGGAACATTTCATTCCATGTCAGAAAACCAGTGCTGTAACACACATTGCAAATCTGTTTTTCAAATAAGTTGTTTGACTTCATGATTTACCCAAGAGTATTGTTTTGGATAGAGATACTATATTTGTCGGTCATTTCTGGAGGACACTATGGAAGAAGCTGGGGACAAATCTATCTTTTAGCTCAACATATCACCCTCAGATGGATGGACAAACTAAGGTAGTAAATTAAAGTTTGGGAGACTTATTGAGGAGTTTAATAGCTGAACATCATAGTCAGTGGGATTAGATTCTGCCACAAGAGGAATTTTCATATAACAACTCACCTAAACGGAGTACAAGACAGAGCCCATTCCAGATAATGTATGGAATGCATCCAAGATAAGTATCTAAGTTGAGAGACTTGGAGAAGAATGATTTTAGAAGTGTTGGAGCCAAAGATTTTGCAGCAGAGATGAAGGAGCTCCATGATAATATTAAAGAGCAATTGCAGAGTTCCAACCAAGAATACAAGTGCAAAGAAGATCACCACAGAAGAGATCTTCAATTCGAAGTGGAATATTTAGTCTTAGCACATCTAAGAAAAGAAAGGTTCCCAAGGGGAACATATAATAAGTTGAAGATGAAAAAGATAGGGTCGTCTAAGATCTTACAAAAATTTGAGGCCAATGCTTACGAAATAGAATTGCCAGATGATGTGGGCATAGCACCCATATTCAACATAGTAGATATGTATCCTTATAGAGCATATGAAGCGAGAGGAGAAGAGAATCAAAAGTAAGTTCAGTGGGTCAAGAGATTTTTGTAGCTAAAAAGCCGCAGATGGAAAAGATCATCGATCAGAGAGTTGGTAAGAAGACCCAAAGGAAGACATATTTTGAATATTTGATAAAGTGGAAGGGAAACCCAATTGAAGATGCTAGTTGGGAAAGTGAAGAAACATGGACAGACGGTGCAGGAGCTCATGGACAAGAGTCCATGAATTTTTCAGCCAGAGGAGTATGATGCAGGAGCATCGCCAGCAAAGTGCAAGCGGAGGACAGCTGGATACGCACTGATGCACATTTTGAAGATATTTTGAATTTCAAAAGGATGGAACATTAATGTAATATCTGGAGAGATGTAAGTGCTCTTAAATGTTTTGGGAATTGTAAAGAAAATCTTGAGCAGTTCTCTCATCTGTTGGTTGGAGGCATTTAATGTAATAAATGTAAAGTAGTTGTAGCCTTTAATTTCGATAAGATAGCTTAGAGTTGTAGGAGGGAAAACTCAAGGAATATCCCTCGTATGTATGGTATTATCATTATTGTCATTGTATGAGTAGAAGTTGTAGAGAAAGAGAGCATAGAAGAACAGAGAAGAACATAACCTGTAGAAGTTGTATAAGTAGATAGTTTTTTTTATAGAAACCATGTACAGAAGCACTTGAATTAATATAAGAATGCTTTGACTCAATTTCATGGTGTTGTTGTGGTTACTGTTTGCATCTATTGAATGGTATGTTTACAATTTTATTATATGCTATGGTATGCATTTGTTTCAATTCTTTATGTGTATGATTTCATGTTGACTGTATGAGGTTTGTGAGAGGGAGAGGATAAGTTTCAATTTCTTCTCATCCTGAGAATTCCTACAAGGAGTGTAATGAAAGTCAGCAAGGAATGCGTTGACAAGACTCTAGGTCTTACCTCATAAAATATCAGGACAGATAGAGTTGTTCTTATACCAAGATAAGTGCAATATAGCATAGAGTTGTGTCAGGTGTGCGTAGGACAGGTTGAAGTCTGATACTTTTCCAACCAATGAAGTGGTTGAATAACTTTTGTCCACAAGGAGTGCCCAGAGTTGGGAACCATCAGATAATCAGAGGTTATTATGAATTCTGCAAGGAGTCCGCAGAGTTGGGAACCATCAAATAATCATAGGTTATTATGAATTCCCCAAGGAGTGCGTGCAAGAATCCCTTAGAACCCTTGAGTTTGCAACAAGAATCAATCTCAGGAGGAAAGACACCAAGTTATTTGGTGAGGAGTCTTTGAGAACTTGAATGGATGGAGGGAATTCTCGGAGGGAGAACCACAGATATCCGTGGACTGTTGGATCCAGTAGATTAGCGGGGAGGTTAAGACCGAGTATCTTTCCACACTTACAAGCTCAAGAGAGATAACAACTGTTAGATCTGGATTAATGAGAGCCATTGACTGGACATTGGATTTTCAGCATTTCGGGAGTCGGGAACGTGGAGGAAACGACAACCTGGAAGTCGCGAGTTTCAAAGTCCCGACTTCACGAAACAAATATTTGAACCATCAGATCGTGGTAGGTTCAACACCATTGATCTGTAGCAAGGAATCCATGGATTCATACTTCAGGAAAATGGATAAGAGTCGCATCGTGAACTCACGAGTCACGAAATCACGATGCACTCGGAGAAGAGGCCCCAGGATTTGGTTGGAGGTCATATGGTGGAATCATAAGGGAGGAGCTAAGGACTGTTAGCCCATTTCAGGGTTTTGAGAAGCGAAGGAGTCAGGGTGACTCACAGCAGGAATCCTGAAATCGTGAAACTCGAAGTCGTGAATTGGAAGGCCTCTTTGGGTTTAAGCTAGTGATCACGGCGATGGTCATGTGGAGTAGAAGTTTGTGCCTACTTCTTGTTCACATGGGCGTAAATTCTAGAAGGACCTATTTATATGCATTGAAGGTTCCAATGGGAACTAAAGAGCCATTTCGGCTCAAGGGAATAGGAAGATCCAAAGACTAGGAGGTCAACTAGACCCTGCTGAGGTAGGGGTGTTGCCTCACTAAGTCTGACAACTTTTACACTCAACATGACAACTTCTTCAAGATTCTCAACCTCTTCTTCTTTCTTCATCATCTAATTATTCATTACTTCTTCCATTCTCTTTTCCTCTTCAAGTCAGATATTCAAGGAGATGACTTCTTCTTCAAGTTTTATTTCTTATCGACTAGAGTCATCTTCACGATTATTTTTCTTTTCAATCTCACGATTGTCTTCTATTTCATTGATATTTTATGTCTCATGAATTCCAATATTCAAGTAAGGGAATTCAATTTCAATATGTCCTACTTCTTCATAATTCAAGAAAAAATACTCACCTTTGTTTACTTCTTCATCATCTCTGTTGTTACTTGCTTCATTTTCTTTTGTTCCTTTCCTTCCGTAAAGATCTTGTAGGCTATCCCAAAGCTCTTTGGCTAATGCATATTGTCCCACTTTGGTTTTTACTGAATCAAGTAATCCTTCCATGATAAAATCCATTTGTCTTATTGTTCCTTTTCAATTCCTTCTTGGTTGCAGTCTTCAAAGGGTTCTTTGGAGTTGTGTACCTTGTCACAACTGATTTCCAAATATCACATCCATGTACTTGCAAAAATGGTTTCATTATATTTCTCCATATTTCATATTTCAGACCATTTTGACCATTGAAATGTGGTACTTCCATCTTATACATATCAATACTTTCCATGATCTACCTTCCAATGGTTAAATGGTTTCCTAAAGGAACCTTCTTTGATACCAATTGTTGGATTACTAAGAGGGAGGGGGTGAATCAGTATGAGCACAATTAGTACTTGTAATCACAATATAAAACCTCAAATAATATCATGAGAATTCAAAACATTATAATTCAATGCATAGACATCACATAAACATAGTACACCAAAATTTTACATGGAAACCCAATGTGGGAGAAAACCACAAATTTTTTTTCTTATTTATCAAAGAGTACATTCAATGGAATCACCAACTTCCTATTTTTCCAGCTACAACTGGAAGGAGGCTCTAACCCCTATTTACAGGATGCAATTTGAAGGAAGATCCAACTCCCTAATTTTCTAGATCCAAGCAAAAGGAGGCTACAACCCCCTTTCCTTTCCCATCCAACCTCTTTGAAATATAAATGTAGACCAATCTATAACTACCACATAAACCTATCGCTATTCCTATCACTGGATTGATATACCATCACTGTCACAGTCAACTTGTCACCACAACATGTCACAGTAAACCTATCACAACAACCTTTGATCTTCTATCTGACCTAGTGTATGTGATCACATACCCGCATACCTTCCTCAACTTTAGAAACAATAAAATAGCATATTCATCAACCTTTAACTCATTCTGACGGGACTAGTTGTGAATTAGTCACAAACCCTAACTTTCAATAATAATAAATATGTACCTATAATAATTAAAGGTATGAAACTTGTTCCCAACCTTCTTTCGTATGTCTTCTGAAACGCCTCCAATTTTCACTCTTTGAATCATTCCCAAAAAGGAGTTAGAGAGAAAATGGCAGACCTTGTTGAAATCTGGCCTATTCTAGAGAGAGAACTTGTACGACATGCCATGTGCTCAATATTTGATATATTATTCTAAAAATCATGAAAAGCAAACTATAGCCTGTACTCCTTCCA
>JASDQU010010673.1:123765-136438 GCA_032191745.1 Picea mariana | reverse complement strand
TTTTTTTCATTTTTCTTCAATACTATAAATAACCAATATTATTATGTCTAGGGTTTGAAATTAGAGTAAGATTAGGGTTATTGTTTTAAAATTAATAACCAAATTGATAAAAAATATTTAAAAAAGAGAATTCAAGTTGCTCACATAAATATCACCAACATCAAGCTAGCTTGGGCCTTGGTCCTTTACATTACATTTCTAAAAAATTTGAAAAATAATGAAAATGATGAATACTATCAAAAACGTAAAACTTTAAAACAACTATAACAATAATCATGGTCAAATCATTAGGAATTAAATTTATATTAAAACTACCAGCAAAACTGCAAAACTTTAAAACAAATACAAAAATAATCGTGGTCAAATCATTAGGAATTAAATTTATATTAAAACTACCAACAACAAAAGAAAGAGAACTACAGAAAACTCAAAAATTAAATATGCAAATCACTAAAATCGGAAAAAACATTCTTTACTTTGGGGACAAAACTATAAAACTTTAAAACAACTACAACAATAATCATGGTCAAAGCATTAGGAATTAAATTTATATTAAAACTAAGAAGAACTCTAGAAAACACAGAGATTGAGTATGGAAATCACTAAAACCGGAAAAATTATTCTTTACTTTGAGGACAAAGGAAGGAAAAGGAGAACGAGTATGCAAATCACCAAAACCCAAAAAATTATTCTTTACTTCTTTTGAAAAAAAAAATTGTTATCCCTAAAAGATTTTGTGCATATTCTTCTGCAAAATAATATTGGTTATCCAAAAAGATGTGCATACTTGATTTACCTATCTACATAGCATCGGTAGTAAGTAGTTCTAAATTCATATACATATAAAGTAAAATGGGTTGGATATTTAGTTGATCTAGTGGTGGTACAGCAGGTTAGCATTTGGTTGATTGAAAGGCCATTACCTAGCATTACCACCACATGCATTCATTAAGGCTAGCAGGTTATCATTTCATTGATTGAAAGGCAAGGATGCATTACCATGCATCTATCTAATGCTAGCATTATCATTGCAGGATCTATTAAGGTTAGCATTACCATGACAGGCCAACATTTTGTTGACTAAAAGGCCATCATTACCAGTGCAGGGTTATTTCAATTACCCATTCTTAATGGGGTTGCCATAATAGAAACGATGCATGACCTGGTAAATAAATGGAAGGATACCACTCTCCAACCACCCAAATAACACCTGTAACACGACAGGGTTATTTCAATTACCCATTATTACTACGGTAGCCATAATGAAAACGATCCATGACCTGGTAAAGAAAGAAATGAGAAATGGAAGGAGACACCACTCCATCCACCCTAATATCAAGTGTAACAATAAAAAAAATAGTTGAATACAAAAAACCCCTAAAACTAAAGTAGATATTAATAAATAAATCAGTAATTATTAAAATAATCATGTTAATCAATCTTTTTAAATTATGAAAAAATTCTAATATCGAGGTTCTGGAGTATCCAAAGGGTTGGACAACCTACTCCATGCTTAAAAAAAATGTGTAATAGGCTAGCTATACCAAAGCAATAAAGTAATCTGAATCAGATATGGGAATTCATAAGACTTAGAAGCTAAAAGGGCACAACAAATATTATGTGAAAGATATAATTGAGAAAGAAAATATTTTGTATTATAGTTTCGACCAATAGGGCTCATGAGTGGTACAAAAATAAATCTTTACAATGAGGTCCTTTTAAGGACTGTGATCAAGCGCATACAAAGGGGAATCCCAAGAGTCAGGAGCCCTAACCAACTGAAACAGTTAGAAAATAAATGACATAACGAAATTCCCAAAAATAGGCACGGTAGCCGAAAAATCCCCTGACATTGAATCAGTCCAAAACTCAGGTCGGTGGTTGAAGATGGCACAGATTTTAAGGAAAAATAATCTAAAAAATACAAAAATTTTGGCCCCCTTAGGCACCTGGGGGGGGGCTAAAACTGTATTCTGCATAATCGACCTTCAGAGCAAACTTGAGTACTACACCAGAGGGTCCCACAATGTGCTACTAATGATGAGGGTTCCCAACATTCGCGGATTCCTCCAATAGATCAAAGGTTTCAGAATGTGCTGTAGCAAAGGGTGATGCTGGAAGAATCCATGGAGTTTAGGGTTTAGAGTGCCCCCAAGGTTCAAATCTCTCGTAGATTCACAAAAGTCCAACTTCAACACTAGGGGGGGCCTCTTCACCCCAGAGTGTTGAATGGGGCCACATGCATAAACCTGCTTCAATAATGTATCCCTTTGATTGCAACTGACTTTGGAGAAGCACACCTAAAGAAAATCCGGTGGGTAGCCTCTGGATCTAAGTCAAAGATAGAATAACCTCCTCATCTTGAGAAAACCAGACTCAGAACTTTCTCGAAGAAAATATCTCTTTAATTCATTAAGCACAAAAGTAATCTTCTAATGTCGTGGATGCCATGAGGAAAATGGAATGTTTTGATAAGCATTCAATGTTTTCTGATAGCATTTGGTGAAGAGCTTTCTAGAGAGCTGAAAATCGGGCCCTTTGAATAGAACAACATCAAATAGGTTAACACTTGTATTAGAGATGCAAGTGGTAATACGAATATTATCAGCATAGATGGAATGATAAAAATCGAGATAAGCTTGTAGTTTGACTCTTGAACCTGACCATACCAAAAAAGAATCATCAATGAAGCACTTGAAGAACTGCAATTCTGGCGACGACATTCTTCGATTAACTTCCCGTTCCAAATGATAGAGGAACAGACAAGCATATACTACATCAAAGTTTCTACCCATTGCAGTACCTCTGATCTGTTGATAATAACTGCCATTGAATTCCAAAAAGTGCCATCGAAGAACAAGCCCAACAACACTAACCAAAAAATCTACATCTTCAGGAGTTAAGAATTGAAATGTACTTTGACTTAACATATCCCGGAGAGCTAAGAGACCTTCCTGAATGGGGATGCTGGGGTATAGTGATTCCACATCAAAAGTTACCAAAATGGAGTCGGTTGGAAACCATTTGAATTCAATAACTTGCAGAAGAGAGAGAGAGAGTCTGGAAGATGGTTAGGCTGATCCAATAAAGTGTCCAAAAGCTTATGGTGCAGAAATTTTGACAAGGGTTCAAGCATGTAACCATATTAAGAACAGATAGAATGACCAATCGGGGGGTTCTTCTATACTTTCCAGATGAAGTAAAGAACACAAGCCCAAGAGTGTTGAATGTTGACTTGCATAATATATTTCCAATGGTTGACAGGAAGGAGATGTCTATATCTGACATGAAGCTAACGCAAAGAAGCTCGCATAGAAACCCATGGAACTAAAGAAACTGGAGAGTAAACATTATGATTAGACAATTATCGAATACCTTCGGCAATATACTTATCTCTGTCAAGTACCACGAGGCCCAAGTTTTTGTCATCCGACTTTATTACAATAGGAAGTCTGTGAAGCCTTCGGAGTGCAACAAGCTGAGATCTGGTGAAACGAGGTTTACTTTTGAAGTCAGTTACATCAATTTTGTCATGCAGAGTGCTTAAACCTGAATTAAGGGCATGATCTAATTCATGTGCATGAAGAGGTGGCTCCCAGAGAGGGTTAGAAAATCTAACAGGATCGTAACAATCCTCATTAGAGAGTCTAAAATATCTTCTCAGTCGGCATGATCTAGAAAAAGCACCATATTCTTTCAGAATATCGTATTTGGACATTGGAGGAGGCCGAAGAATGTACTTATGCCCGAGACCAAGAAACTTAATTTGTTTGTAAGACAAATGGATGGAAGATAGATTGTGGATAGAGTTATTGCTAATCCGACGATCTAACTAAGGAGTCATATTGCCTAAAATATGCAACAAATAAGCAAATGGATTTACAACAGGCAACCAATATAAATATTTTTTTCTGCTTACATATGATTCCCTTTATTCTGAGGAGGAGGAGGTGGTTAGGGTCGGGGACCCCAACGACGAATCAAAGGAACATTTGATTGATGTGGCACATATCGAGCAACCACTGGATCTAAACCAGAGTTTTGGAAATTTTTGTTTGGATTTGAAGCCAACGAAACACCTTCAGATGAGGTGTTCTAAATCTTAGTATATCTTCCTCTTTTGTTTCGACGACAACCAGGCCTGTTTTTTGGCTGACGGGGAGGATTAGGCTGTCGAGGAGCATCGGGCACAGACGCAGGAGCAACAAGGGCACCAGTTTAGCTTCTGGTGGTTGACTGCATATTGATGAGCTGAGCCAACTGATCTTGAAGGGGATTAATGGCAGCATGGAGGCATTGTTCTGGAGCCCGCGTGGATTTGTAAACTTCTCTGTGCACAAGGACGAAGATGGCTTCTTCACGTGGAATTTTAACAACATGTTTGGCAGCTTCATCCCGAGCTACAGAACGAGCAGATATGGCGGTTGTGTGTGATGCTTGCCTCTCAATGAGCACAGTTTGAAAATGATTGATTTGTCGATTGAACGAGGCGGAGGCAATATTATCCCATTGAATTGCCAAAGACTTGCCTGAAACTTTTCTTGTAGAACATGTAAACTCAACATTCCCGAACGGGGCAGCCAGCTCGTAGATCTTTTCTTGAAAATCTTTGGCAATACCATGAATCTTCTCTTTGTGTCAAGCAGTGATCTCTCGTTCATAATGAATGTAGAAGGCATGGCATTCCTTCCGAAAGCGAATGGTGATGTCCTCGAGTCCATCTCTGAGTATTGGAGTAGAGTCTGGATCTGAAGCTTCAAGACCAGGGACTTTCACCATGAGGCTTTGAAGAACCTTATCGTTTTCTTCCAAAGCGACAAGTTTATCAACAAGGGCCTGTGATATTGTGCTCATCTCCCAATGGTGGAATCGATATCCTCTGGAATCTCCCACCTTCGATATGATTGAATTGATGTATATCTGCAGAGGGTTTTGAACAAAGTCCACTTAGCAGATGTCGTTTGTCGACGGGGTTTTATCCAATAGAACTTCGTTGCTTGATTTCTCCAGTTATTGGGCTTGCAGTGCAACTGTCTACTTTCCTTTCATTGCTTATATTGTTCAAGGCAATGTTGAAATATCTACATACGGGCCATTAAGAGAACAATAAGTACGTCCAGATAGATTCTTTCAAGCTGATGCTTCCCATGGGGTAGGAACTCAAAAATTATAGAATTATGCCGGTAGCAATAGCGATAAGCATACCCAGAATCATGTATTTCTTATTTGCATCTTCTTCTATGGCAGCCCTTTTTTACTCTGAGACATGGAGAATTAATGTGCCCCGATACTATTTCGATAAACACGCAATTTCTCTCACACGTTGAACAAGTATTCTTTTTAAGATAGCTCCACATGCTGGACCTGTGAAGATCCAAACAACTACTCCCTATCGATGTTCCAACTACTGACTTCCATTTTGCTTCTAATACTACAAGCATTAACAAAGTCTACGTACGTACAAGATTTTAAATAGCAGTGTTAGATAAATCAATAACTGAAGCACAGTTCGATTACAACGTTGCAAGAAATGCAGTCAATTGTGAGTGCCAACATGTTGCCTCTGTCACATACTTTTCAAATACAACATATAGTTGTTATAGATTTTCAGTTACAAGATGATAAAAATTTGAAGATACAAATTTATGGATATTTAAAATTATAAATTTAATTGAAAAGTTAAAACACAGAAATTATCATAAATTGATACTTTAATTCAAATAAAACATTATTTTTTTTCCCAAAAATATAAATTTTATCATATTTTTTCCCCAAAAATATAAATTTTACCATACAACCATAGAATAAATAAATAATTATACTTGATAGTTGTATTTATATATTGGTAATTGTTTTCTCCCAAAAGTATAAATTTTACCATAGAATAAATAAATAAATAATTATACTCGATAGTTGTACAACCATAGAATAAATAAATAATTATACTTGATAGTTGTATTTATATATTGGTAATTGTTTTCTCCCAAAAGTATAAATTTTACCATAGAATAAATAAATAAATAATTATACTCGATAGTTGTATTTATATATTATTTATATATTGGTAATTGAAAGAACCAAGTTAACTTTGTGGATGGCGTTTAATGATCCCCATTTACCATCCCATTAAGCTCAAGAATATACAACTCCCATTATTCTTTCAAAACAAATATAGTCAGAAATCAAAACTTATCCAAAGTTGCTATAAGATGCGGTGCTCTTCTCCTAGTGGTGGAACTGATACCCGCTGCAATCTCCTACCTTCAATAAGATTGAAATTATGCATATTTGGTATATCGAAGCTTGAGTATAGCTTTTGTTCTCTTCGGTTTGAATAAATCATATTGAAATTATGCACATTTGGTATATCTAAGCTTGAGTATATATTTTGTTCTCTTAGCTTTGAATAAATCATATTGAAATTATGCATATTTGGTATATCTAAGCTTGAGTATAGTTCTTGTTCTCTTCAATTTGAATAAATCCTACCTAGCAGTTGTCGATGTTGGTGGGGGTTTTCTAGTGTTGAGTTATTTTTCTTGTGGGGTTTTCTCATGTTGAGTTTTTCTTCTTGTTGTGTTATCTAACTTGCATTGCTACTGTTTAGTTTCCTTTTTATATAGTTTAAAACAAATTTGAAGGATATATACTATTGGGCAGCGGAATCATAAATCAAAACAATAATCAAACACACAAAGAACATATCGATTTTACATGGTAAAATCCTTCAGAAGGGAAACATCCACGAGGCAATGATAATCGGTTTTATTACTGTTCAAGTGAGAGTTACAACAACCAAACTCAGATTACAACCATCTCTCACACTCCTTTCCTTTACCTCTACGGGCTTACATAGATAATAACATCTCTCCCATAGTTACAATTAATGTTCACCTAACCAATTCTATTTTTAGATGATTTGATCAACTGAAGATAGAATAATAGGATCCCAGAAATCCACCCGTGGGAAATTGGTTGGCACCGTTTCAACAATCTCCAGCTTGACAACAATTTACCTAATATATCATGCCCAAATTTATTCATCAGCTTTTGTGCAAGTCAAGAGAAGCCAAGCACCATCGCAGCTTCTCTAACAACAATGGTTTTGTGAACATGTTTCCATAATTTTATTTTGTATGGACTTTTTCCATAGCCACTCTACCTTCATTAATAAATTGCTTTACAAAATGGAATTTAATATGGATATGTTCTGTCTTACTATGATAAGCTGGATTTTTAGCCAAATGAAGATGACTTTGACAAACGCGGAATAGTTTCACCTTGTCTTGCATCCTTCCAAACTCACCCAACAAACCTTTTAACCAAATTGTATTCTTGCAAGCATGTGAGGCAGCGATGCATTATTCCTCAGTAGTGGATAAAGCAACTATGTTTTGAAGCTTTGACATCCAACTGATAGGTCCACCTACAAAAGTAAAGACATATCCTAAAGTTGTTCTCCTCATGTCCAAGTCTGACATAGCCACAGACTAAATCACTGCAACCATTATAGGTGATACAATAATTATGTGTTCCCCTAAGATACCGAAGCACCCATTTCACTATTGCCCAATGCTCTTTACCTAGATTTGTCATGTATCTACTCACAATACCAATTGCATGAAAAATATATGTCCTAGTACTTACCATAGTATACATCAAAATTCCTACTTCATTAGAATACAATACATAAGAGATATATTCCTTTTCTTCATCATTTTTGGACATAAACTTGATGAAAGATTGAAATGGAAAGCCAAAGGGATTTTTACTGGTTTCACATTATTCATTCTAAACCTCATAAGTGTTTTCTCCACATCTTCTGTTGTGATAACAAAAACTTACCATTTTTCTTGTCTTTTTGTATCTCCATGCCCAAGATTTGTTTTGTTGCTCCTAGTTCCTTCATATCAAACTTCGTAGCCAACTAAACCTTTAAATTGTTGATTTCAACCATGCTTTTTATTGCTACAAGCATATCGTCAGCATATAACACCAAAATAATGAATATGTCATTTTCCAACTTTTTAAAGTAAACACAATGATCACTCACTTCTTGTAAAATTGTGGTTCACCATGAAGGAATCAAAATTTTTGTACCATTTCCTGGGAGACTACCTCAAGCCATACAATGACTTCTTGAGTTTTCAAACAAACCTTTTATTGCAATCCTAAAAAAGCAATTTTAGTTGTTCCATATATATTTCCTCATCCAAATCTCTATGTAAAAAAGTTGTTTTAACATCTAGCTGCTCTAACTCTAGATCAAGTAAAAAAACTAGTGCTAACACAACATGAATTGAAACAAGATTAACAACTGATGAAAAAATTTCATGGAAATCAATACCTTTCTTTTGAGAACACCATTTTTCTACCAGCCTTGCTTTGTACCTTTCAAGTTTATCATCAACACCCTTTTTTAATTTGTAGACCCACTTGCAACTCGCAACCTTCCTTTCCTTCAAAAGTTCTACTAGGTCCCATGTTTTATTTCTCTCTAAGGAATCCATTTCTTCTTTCATTGCTACTTTCCATTTAGCACTATCATACCTCTTAGGAAAATTTATGACCCATGTAGATCTCCATAGAGATTGTTGTGGTATTTCATCAATTTCCTCGAAATTTTCCATATCATTATCTTCTTCTACAAGAGATTCTTCATGAACATTTTCATGATCCTTCTATCGTGTAGATGATCGAGTCTCCAACTGAATTTGTTGAGTTTCTTATACTTGTTCTTGTTTCATTTCAACATCTACATCTAATTGTATGAGTGAAAATTCATCAAATATGGCATCTTTGTTAATGGTGATTTTGTGGGAAGTAGGATCCCACAGTCTATATCCCTTAAATCCATCACCATACCCAACAAAGATAAGTATTTTTTATTTGGGATCTAACTTAAAACGTTTATCCTTAGGAATAAGAGCATAGGCCTCACAGCAAAAAATTTTAAGATTTGAATAATCGCAAGGGTGACCTGTCCATACCTAATCTGGAATCTTACAGTCTATTGTAGCTCATGGCAACCAATTTATAGAATAACATGTTGTAAACACTGCTTCTACCTGCAATTCCTGCTACAGCTTGGAATTACTGAGCATGCTCCTTGCTCTCTCTAGAAGAGTCATATTCATGCGTTCAACGACATCATTTTGTTGAGAAGTATAAATCATGGTTTTGTGTCTTTTGATCTCGTTTTCCTTGCAATAATTTTCAAATTTCTTAGAAGTAAACTCACCTCCATTATCTTTTGTTAAACATTTGATTGACCTGTCAATGCTCTTTTTGACCAAAGCTATAAATTGCTTAAAACTGTGAAATACAACAACTTTTGTTTTTAGTAAATAGATCCACACCTTCCAAAGTAATCGTCTAGAAATGTTACAAAATATGACAATCCTCCAAAAGAAACTTTGGGAGATGACCCCCAAACGTCTGAATGGATATACTCAAGGATACCTTTACTAATATGTCTTCCCATGTTAAACTTTTGTCTACATCGTTTTCCATAAGGCTTGCATAAATTCAAATTCATGGATTTTAAGCTTGGAAGTAACTTATGGTATACCAGTACCTTAAGTGCTTTCTCGCCGATATGAGCCAAACACTAATTCCATAAACAAGTAGAGTCACTTGCACCTTCAGATACTATCACTGTTTTATTTGATTCAGTTTTTCCTTCTAGCTGATAAATATTTMTAATCTTTYTATCCTTCATAAMTACTAAGATGCCTTTGAACAYMTTCAATACTCCACCTTGAACTATACATTTATAACCACCAGAATCTAGAACTCTGGAAGATATTAGGTTCTTTCTAAGTTTAGGTATATGCCTCACATACGTTAATGTTCTCACAATACCATCATACATTTTAACCTAGATGCTACCAACCCCAACAATTTCACAAGAAATATCATTTCCCATAAAAACAACGCCGTCATCAATATATTGGTAAGTTGAGAACCAATTTCTATGAAGACACATATGATTGGATGCACCAGAGTCTAATAACCAATGTTGATCATGTTGTGAAACATTACAAATAGAGAATACCTCATCAGTCATACATGAACTTGTTTCACCTAAAATAGATTCCTTTGCTTCCTTTAAAAAGTCCTCTTTAGATGCTTGTTGTTTTTTCCAACAATCCTTCTTGAGATGCCCAGATTTGCCACAATACCAACATTTTAGCTTACCCTTCTTGTCTTTTGACTTAGATCTTGATGTAGCTCTCTTTCTTTGGATCGACCTCTAGCCACCATTGGTTCTGATGTTGAGGATTATTGACTAGATTTTATCCTCATCTCCTTAGACAACATGGCTCCCACACCAGTATCATAATCAATGGCATATGTTGTACTAAACTACACAGTTGTGGCTAAATGATCCCAAGATTCGGGTAATGAGCACAAGGGTAACTGTTTTTTCCTCATCTTCGTACGTTACTTCCATACTAGATAATTGACAAATCAAAGTATTGAAAATGTTTAAATGATCGACAATTTTTGTACCTTATTTTATCTGTAAGTTATACAACTGTCTCTTCAAGAAGATTTTGTTCGTAAGGACTTTCTCATAAAAAGAATTTGCATCTTGCTCCATAACACTGTTGTTGTCTCTTCTCCAACAATATTAAACAAAACTTCATTTGCCATGCACAAATAAATGGTATAGAGAGCTCTTCCATCTAGATATTCCTAGTCCTCGTCTATCATGCTTGTTGGTTTCTTTGTCTTCCCGCCAATGCCTTTTGCATTCTTTACTGTATAAGCAGATCTCCACCTAAAACTTTAAACTTTGAACTTTTTCCATTTACACAAACTTAAAATGCCAAAATCACTCCTTATAAAACTTGGCTTTTTAAAATGGAGAAACAATATTATATTTCCTCGATTGAAACCCAAAAATAAAATATTAAATTAATTTTTTTTTTTAATTTAAACAATATTTAAAATATATAATCCTTATAACTTTTTAAAAAAACATCCACCTTTTAAACAAATTTTATTGGACATCATAAAATTTATAAAATCGATCCTCTCATTTATTTACGAGGGCAATTCGTCATGTGCATTATGAAACATTCATACCTCATAAAAAAAAATCGGCTCATAAAATATAACTTTGTGCATAATAAAACAAAAGTGCACTTTCCATTTAGCACTTTCATACACCTTGTTTTCTAAGGTTATCGCTCCACCTTCTTAGCATGAGGAGCAACGAGAGCAACTATCACGCATCTTGTTCTTCGCACGAAGTGATACTCCGCTAATGTTGCGCCACTAAAATGACTGGGGTAGCAATGAACTCTATAAATCCGAGATTCATAATTTTGAGACCCTTTATCGTCCCTCCAACAAAGCTCAGGGAGCGATAGGCCAGAAATTATCGTGCGTGTGACGAATCCATCCTCCGTCCTTCAACGAAAAAACAAATTCAGTCATGTCGTCTCTTCTTTTTTTACTGTGCTTTGTTATCACTTGTTGGATAGCGGAAGCATAAACCAAACGAGATTAAACGACAAAAAGATACAAGACAACAATAACACACAAAAAATACAAGGGCTTTACCTGGTAAAACCAAACATCCAAACTCTAATTACAACTATCTCTCACACTCCTTACGTTTGCTTCTACGATTTTATCTAGATAATAACATCTCTCCAACAACTATAATTAATGTGCACCTAACTAAATGGCGAAAAAATAATTAAATGACCAAATTTATTTCCTAAAATTTTCATAAAAGGAATTGTTTTCTATGTTTTAGGCTAGAAGCATGGAATTCCCTCAGATGACACTGTACTACCACAAAGTTGCTAAACACAAGAGAGTTGAAGATTCAAGCTACTTTATTCATGTTCTCTCACGTGGCAACGAGTGTCCATAGCCTTGATCAAGCCACCCTGATATCATAGGCCTTGCTTCACTGCCACCGAGTGCACTGCCACCGAGTGCCCATCTCATCGATGGAAACACCTGCAAGTCGGACATGATTTAAAATGTTTTTTCCAAGTCATTACCTTTTGATTTTATTTTTTGAAAAAGAGGTGGATGGAGGACCTTAATCATCCTTTAAAGGAATACGGGATGATACCTATATCTAAGAATTGTTTAGGATATCCTTGTTTTAATGATAAGCATCGCATCTTTGTTGTATGTAAAACCTTGGGAACTAAATCAACTTTTGAGTGAAACATAAGTCACTATTAAGTGTGTGGGTGGAGCCTTGGAGAAGCATAAGGAGTAGTCTGCCAAGAATTAGCTCTGAGCTACTCATAGCCATCTGTTGTTCAAGCAATGTTCCACCACTAAGTTGACAACTTGGATACTAGACTAAGGTAATGATCAAAGAGTTTGTTAACTGAGTCTTGTCCCTTACACTCAGAGTGGATTTACATGATTCTAGCTAGCTATGCTCAAGGATCCTAAAACAATTAGAGCACTTGCAAGGTATAATCAATCAGCTTTTGAGTATAAGGACTGGAAATAAACATTCTTTGAAAAGGAACTAACTAAGTAGAGCAATGATTAAAGAAAATAAAAAAATTTGATCAATTCAAATGAGACAAATAAAGTAAGCAAATAAGAAATGAAAAATTTAAAGGAAAACAAAAGAAATCTACCTATATACAAGTTAACTAGTTGAAGTATCTCTTCATAACATTGA
>JASDQU010010673.1:74464-87624 GCA_032191745.1 Picea mariana | reverse complement strand
AATTCTTTGGTTTTGATTCATTTCATTTATTTTTTAGAATGATCTCAAGTAAAGGTACAAGTAGTTTGTAAATGTCCTAGAAGATGACATATCCTACACCTAATGATGTGTTTTCATAATCCAAGACCTATTTGTATTTAAAATTCTTCCATATTGAAATCATTTTGTTCAAAAATGGTTACTAAAATTTATCTCAACACAAATGTGTGTACATGTACATAAATTGATTACATCTCTCTTGAAATATATGCTTTTGTGTAATTACCCAAAACATCCTCAATATCCTAAAAAACTAATAAATTTCAAAAATATAATGGGAAATTGAAAAGATGACAACATTATAGTAAGTGACAAGAGTGTTAAAATCATTTCTCATTTCTCCAAAACTAGGACCCAAAACACTTGTTAATAATCAACAAGATTAATGGGAATAAAACTGAACAATAAAAATGATCTTAAAGAAAAAAAAACAAATTAATAAAATTAAATATAAAAAATCTATATTAAAATAATAAAATATATATAATAACAAAATTCATTTTAATAATAATAAAATAATTTTAATTATCATGTTAAAATCATAACAAAAATATTATTATGCTTAAATTAAATTGATTAAATATTTAAATTAAATATAAATTTAATTAGATATTATAAAAGACATAAATTGAAATACTTTTAAAAAATCTTATAACAAGTGAATAATTTAATTAAATAAATATTATTAACTTATTTACTATTTAGTAATTAACCTATTTACTATTTAGTAAGGATAAGGTGTTAATAAATTCTTAGTCCAAAAGATAAAGATACAACTATACTTAGTAAGGATAAGGTGTTAATAAATTCTTAGTCCAAAAGATAAAGATACAACTATACACATATATATATATATTTTTTTTAGTAATTATCAAGTTTTATTATATGGATAAAATTTTATTATTAATTTACTTAAATGATTTTTAGATAAAAATATAACTATAAATATTTTTGTTCAATATCAAGTTTCATTATATGATATAAGATTTTATTCTTAATTTATTTAAATGATTTTTATAAATATCTTTAATCAATATCAAGTTTTAATAATAATAATAATAATTTATTTTTAACGCTATGGTCAAGCCAACATATCAAATTGATGTATGAGACCCCTTTGTTTGTGGGACAAGGAACCCCCCTCCACCCACCGATTTAACTAGTAAAATCTATGAAAATATACATACAAGATTTTATATGATACATAAATTTTATTATTAATTTATTTAAATAATTTTTACTCACATATCTATTGTGTTTTTTCTCAAATTTTTAATAAAAAATTTCTTCGGTTTTAAAAAAATATTCTTAATTCAAAAAATAAAACTATAACTATAAATATCTTTAGTCAATATCAAATTTCATTATATCATACAAGATTTTATTATTGATTTACTTGATAAAGATATAACTATAAATATCAAGTTTCATTATATCATACAAGATTTTATTATTGATTTATTTAAATGATTTTTACTAACATATTTATTGTGTTTTTTTTCTCAATTTTTTAATAAAAAAATTATTCTGTTTAGTTAAATGATTTTTTTTTTCTTATTTTAAAAATATATTAATTTAATTAAATAATTTTTATTAATACATTCATTATTAATAAAAAAAATCAATTTACTAATAATTATTATTATTAATAATTTAAATAATAATTTTTAATTAAATTACTTTCAATTGTATATATAAAACACAATAGGTTAATATTATAATAACAATAATATCATTATAAGTGAACTAACCATTCATTCTGGATGTTCCAAAAGTATCCACCTCAATCAAAGCTAGAATGAATAGGTATATGGATGGTGACCATGGTTGAGGCTTTTGTCTTGTTTGACTTCCCGTTTTTGAATGGCTTTTCTTATATTATAGGGTTCAGTTTTGAAATTAGGCTTATTTGATTAGTGTGGTTTGAAATTAGACTTATTTGATTAGTGTGGTCTGTAGGTTTCTATTATAAGGTTTCGTCCAAGTTTGAAACTAGGCTTATTTCATTAGTGTGATTTGTAGATATTTACCTTAGATTCAACTTTATAAAAATAATAGATATTTTACATAACAAGGTTCAGGTTTATAAAGTTATAAAAGTAATTTAGATTCAGATTAATAAAAGTAAGTAATGGATATCTTACATGACAATTAACAAGGTTCAGGTTTAAAAAAGCAATGTATCTCTTACATGACAATTAAGAGATCTACCTATTCTCCCAATTAAAAATGAAAACGAACACTACAATTGCTGGAACTTCCGTTTCAGGGCTGCCAATAAAAGTCTCCAAGTACGAGGGGAATTGATTCTGACTTACGTACAGTTACGTGGGGGCTGACCACAATTATTTACACCTGTCTCTCAGCCATTCTGAACCTCCAGAATCTTTCACTAGTGGCTTTTGAACTGATAGTGACAGCTGGGTGTATTCTAAATATTAGATTTTTTGAATTTTGGCGGTCTATGTTGTTTATAAGATCAATTTCGCTCAAAAATTAGTTAGCAGAATGGATAGAATGGCCGATATTATTTGTTGTTCAGAGTATTTACATTACATGATTTAAAAAAAATTCAGAGGGTTGGATTCATCTTTCCATTCAAAACTACATTTCAAATAATAAAAATTGTAATTTTACCAATTATTAAACTTACAATACTTCAATAAAAATTATCCAAAACATTAATATGTTTAGAACACTTCGTCCACACTGTAACAGTTGTAATATAGATAAATACTCCATAGCAAAGTAATATATACACTTATTGCCAGTGCCAATGCCGTATATTCTATAATTTTTAGACACGGCATTTTTCTATGTCTCGCAGTAAAAAAGGTTGATAAGGTTGATTCTCTATACATTTATTGCCAGTGCGAATGCCGTATATTCTAGAATTTTTGAGTTCCTGACCCATGGGAAGCGTCAGCTTAAACGGGTCTACATGGCCGTACTCATTATTATCTTGATGGCAGCTTGATGGGTCCTCTGTATGTAGCCTTAAAGTTTGCCTTGAACGACATAGGAAATGAAAGGAAAGTAAACAGTTCCAGTGCAAGTCAAATAACAGGACAAAGCAAGTAATAGAATTCAAAACGAGAAAACCCATCAACAACGACAGCTGCTGGGTAAGCTTTATTCAAACTGAAGAGAACAAAAGCTTTACTCAAAACTTAAATAGACCTAATATGCAGAATTCCAATCATATTTAAGGCAGGAGATTGCAGCGGATGTCAGTTCTACCAACGGGAGAAGAGCACCGCATCTTACAATTCTCTGGAAGTATTTATTTTTGGTAGATTATTTAGTGTATCCGTGAAGAAATAGTATCTAAAAATAATTTTTTTTTTTAAATGAGTGTGAGGATTTATATTGCTTTAGAAGGTTATAGTACAAAACTGATGCGGGGATTTCCAGGATCTGCCAAAAAGCAGAGAGTGATAGCAAATAACGAGGTATGTCTGGGTCGCCATCTTGGGAAATGGACTCAGGCTACTGTAATCCAGTTTAAAAGATAAAAAAGCATCATCAAAAAGAAATCAGAAAAAGTCTAAGCATAGTGGGGTTAGCTACTACTTTAAGAGACATGACTAGGGCTTCTCCTGCGCTAGTCTAGGTTGATGGGGTGCTCTTCATCTCCTTCCTGTCGGGCCGCGTTCTCCTCCCTTTGTTCTACCAGGCGTAGCTTTCTGATGCTCGTTGGGGTTCCATTTCTGTCGGCTGGAGTAATGTTTATATGGTGGACGTAGCACAGATAGAGATGAAATTGCCTTGCCATCCGCTCCAGTTTCTCCTACTGTCTTTTCTGTTCCTTTGCAAGTCTTTTTATCCCTGCCTCCAGGTTACTGAGGCAGTTGCGAATCCCTGTGTGCTCTTTCTTTTGTTCTTTGGATTCTGTCCTGTTGGTCTCACTCCGGGCCGCACACATCTTACCTATCGACATTTTGGTTCTCCTCCACCGTCCTATGGTAGAAAGTTATCCTCGGTTGTGTGGCTCCGGGGTCCCTTATCCCCCCCACTTCCTCGGTTATTTCAGACCAGGATTTGCCCCTGCGGGCGTTGTTGATTTCGCTCTCCCATCTTTTGATGGTCGTCTTCCCCTTTGTGTCTACCTCCGTGAGGAAGGTACTCTTTGCTTCCATGGCCGCCTGTTCAATTCTTGTCATCCTCCGAGCGCTTAGTGGAGGTTCCTTCTCCTGGGGGCCTCTCTTGTTGTTGGTTTTCTTCATGCATACCATCTTCGCTTGTAGGTGGTAGTTCTTACGTTGGGTTCTTTCCATGTTTTGCTTCACCTCTTTCTGGTATGTAAGGTGGCCTCTATAATTGCAATGCTCAGTTCTGTGGTAATTGCTGGTGTCCCTGCCTTTATGGAGCCAACCCGGCTGCGGTATTTTCTGGTGTCCCATCCTTGCAATCATGGTCTTCTCATCAGGGTGGTCCTTCCGGTCAATTTCCTCTGTTCCAGAGCGTGTACATTTGATGACCTTGTTGTGTCATGCTCGTTGTACGCCCTTAGTTTTTCGGTCCCATCACAGTACTTAGGTGAGGTGTGCTCCTACTTGACCTTGGTGAAAGCAACTTGTTAATTGGATTTAGGTCTACTGATAAAATGAATATGAATGATTGTTTTTTTTTTATTAAATTTATTTTTTAATTTTAAAAAGTGAAATGGTAAAATCATGAAAAACCATTATTATTATTATGATTAAATTAAGTTGGTTAAATAAATAAATTCAATATAAATTCAATACTATATTTCAAAAAACAAAACTAGAAAGATTTTTTTATTAGATGAGTAAATTAATTAAATGAATTTTATTAATATATTTATTGTTTTTCTTTCATTTTATTTAATAAAAAGTTTATTGGTTTTTCAAATATCTTTGATAAAGTAAGTAGAGTGTGCTCATATATTCTTAGTCCAAAAGATAAAGTTATAACTATAAAGATCTTTGATCAATATCAAGCTTCATTATATCATATACCCTTTTATTAATCTAGCTACATGATTCTTACTAACATATTTATTATGTTTTCTCATTTTTTTTTAATGAAAGGTTTATTATGTTTTTAAAAAAAATATTTTGTAAAATGCGTTCATAATTAGATACTTTAAAAGATTAGATACTTGAAAAGATAAAGTAATCTTTTATTATATAATATATATGTTTTAATATATATAATTAAATGATTTTTATTTTGTTTTTTCTTATTTTATAATTATATTAATTTAGTTAAATCATTTTTATTAATATATTTTTATTATTATTTTTAAATAAATTACTTTCATTTATTTATATAAAACATAATGTGTTAATGTTATAATAACAATAATATCATTATAAGAGAATTAACAATTTGAGATGTTCAAAAAGTATCCACCCCAATCAAGGTTAGGATGAAGGATCCAGGGATGCGCACAATTACAGACAAAGAGTTTGTGTTTAGACTTCTTTAACTCCTCAGCTGTTATTGGTTCTCGGTTATTCTCTTTACCTCTTTTTTCTGCTCTATATCAATTACTTCTCTTTAGCATCATAATCTTATTAACTAAAGACTTGGACTTATATGGAATTCGACTGAGACTTCCTACAAAAGCTAAGACCGACTCAACATTAAACACAACCATTAATATGATTGACTCTTCAACTACTTATGAGAACTCGAGAAGATAGAGTTCGACTTCATTTATAACTTGACCACTGACCGACTGTATTTTGAGTAATCGTGTGAATTTTCACTTACAGATTGTCTGACTGTCTGACTGACAATTCGACTATTGACAAATTGACAAACAGACAAATTGGCGGAGACTTAAAGATATCACCGACTTGTAATTACTATTTCCAACACTCCCCCTTAATTATAAGTAGGTGGGATAAAAGAAAATTACATCAAAAATTGAGTTTATGATTTTACTGTCTCTCATCTCTTACTGCGCAGACTCCCAGACTATTGTGGAGATGCTGAAATGCATATCTTGATAAAGCCTTTGTAAAAATGTCTGGGACTTGTTCTTTTGACATGCAAAATTCTAAATAGATCTCTTTGTCATTTACCAATTCTCTGATGAAATGATACCTTGTATCAATGTTCTTGGTTTTCTTGTGAAACACATGATTCTCTGATAGCATGATGGTTGGATTGTTGTCATAGAATACTGTTTTTGGTTCCTGTTGTTCCTGCAACAAATATTCGAACATCCTTCTCATCCAGACTAATTGACAAGTTACGCTTGTAGCTGCAATGTACTCTGCCTCTACTAAAGAAAGAATCACAATAGGTTGCTTCCTTGATGCCCATGATACCATACCTGTTCCAAAATGAAATGTGCACCCACGGGTACTTTTTCTGTCTTCTGTGTTGCCTCCACAATCACTGTTAGTGTATCCAATGAGTTTGAAATCTTCTGAAGTGGAGTACTTGATGCCAAAATATTTTGTTCCATTCACATATCTCAGGATTCTCTTTCATGCCTTCCAATGTGATTCTTTTGGAGTTTCCATGAACCTTGAAATTAGGCTCACTCCATACATAATATCAGGTGTTGTCGCTGTGATATACATAAGACTGCCTACTAGTATTTTAAACAGTGTGGGATCCACCTTGGACCCTTTAGCTTCCTTTTTTAACTTCAATCCTATTATGCCAGGTGTTGGTGCTACTTTTGAATTCATCATATTGAATTTGTTCAAAATTTCATGCGCATACTTGGACCGTGAGATAAATATGCCAGTTTTGAAGTGGTGCACTTCTATTCCCAAAAAATATCTCATAGGCCCTAAATTAGTCATATCAAATTCATCCTTCATGACTGACTTGAATTCTTTTATGCCAAAGTCACCTATAAATATCAAATCATCCACATACAGACAAACAATTAGGATATTACCTTGTTGATTTGATTTGATGTACAATGTTGTCTCATTTTCACTTCTCTGAAATCCATTATGTGTGAGATAGGAAACTATGCGACTATACCAAACTCTTGGAGTTTGTTTTAACCCATACAATGCTTTCTTCAATATGTACACTTTGTCTTCTTGTCCTGGAACCTCCTACCTTGTGGTTGTTCCACATATACTTATTCTTCTAGATTTCCATTAAAAAATGTTGACTTTACTTCCATATGATAAACTGGCCACTTGTACTGCACGAAAATTGATAACAATGTTCTGATTGTGTCCATGCACACAATCAATGAAAATGTTTCATTGAAATCAATTCCAGGTTGGTGTGTAAATCCTCTTGCAACTAACCTTGCCTTGTACTTATGTACATTTCCTTTTGCATCTTTCTTGGTTTTATAAATCCACTTGACACTTATGACATCATTTTCATCAAGTACATCTATCAATTTCCATGTCTGATTGTTCTCTATGAATCTGATTTCTTTATCCATGGCTTGTTCCCATACATCATCTTTAACAACTTCTTCAAAGCTGAATGGATCATCTATTTGTGAAAACAAAGAAAAAACTGAAAAATAAATTTGTTGTGTCTTCATTATAGATGTCGCACATACTTCTTGTCTTTCTTGGTAAGAGACTTGCTAATGTTGGATCTGGAGACGTAGAACTACTTGGACTGCTTGCTAGTGTTTGTTGCGCTCTAGGTGTATATTGTGCACCTGCTGTTCTTATAGTAGTATTTTGCGCGGTGATTTTCGAAGCAGTGCCAAGTGTAGAAGGAACTGCGCACTGACTTGTACATGGTATTTGAAACACCTCTTCTTCTTCTTCTTTTGTTTCATCATGCCCCATTGCATCAATGATTTTCACTGTCTTTGCTATGGTTCCATCCCATGCTTCATTCTCCATGAACTAAACATCGCGGTTGATTATGACTTATCTTGCGACAGGGTCATATAGCTTGTAGCCTTTTGTTTCTTCAAAATACCCAAGAAATATACATTTAAGTCCTTTGTTGTCTAGTTTTCTTCTCAGTTCTTCTGGAACATGTGCGTATGTGACAACCAAATTTTTTTAAGTGTGCCACATTGTGCTTCAATCCTGTCCAGGCTTCTTGAGGAACTTTGTTATTCACACTCTTTGTCGGACATCTGTTTAGGATGTATATTGTAGTTACTACTACCTCATCCCAATACTCATTTGACAAATGTTTGGCTATCAACATACTACGCTCCATTTCCATGATGGTTATGTTCTTTCTCTTTGCAAGACCATTATGTTGTGGTGTATATCGTGCGGTAAATTGCTTGTTGATGCCATGAATTTTAGAAAAGTTCTAAAATTCTCTTCACATGTGTTCTCCTCCTATGTTTGTTCTTAGAAAATTTATGTAATAACCACTTTGTTTCTCCACAAGTGATTTAAACTACTGAAAAAAAATACAATGCGTCAAATTTATGTTGTAGGGAATAAATCCATGTCTTTCTTGAGAAATCATTAATGAATGTTAGAAAATATGCATTTCCTCCTATAGATGGAGTTTTCATTGGTCAACAAATGTCTGAATGTACGATTTCCAATGGAGCTTTTTCTCTATAAGATTTCCAACAACAAATGATTCTCTGTGCTACTTGCCAAATATGCATCCTTCACATATCCTTTCTGGTTTTTCAATTAATGGAAAACCTTTTACCATATCCTTTGTGTCTAACAACTTCATACCTCCAAAGTTCCAATGTGCAAATATGAAATTCCATAACCAGGAATCATCCTGAATTTAAGATTGGATTGTTTCCTTCATCTTTGCGCCATTTTCTCCTTTCTTGATACTGTGCACACTATTTTCTTTATTAGTATTGCATGCACTTTCTGTTGTAAATGTAGTGTCCAACTGTTCACTTTTTCCTTTATCAATAGCTAGTGTTGTATTTTTCCTTTTGGTTGGCTTCAAAGACAATGGGAACATCCTATTACTTGTCATCTAGATTTTTGAAATAAGTTGGTTGCTTGGGAATTTATCTATAATCACACAATGATTATCTTCCAAGTAGATTCTGTATCCTTTTTGGGACGATTTTCCTGTGCTCATCAGATTATGATTCAGATCAGAAACATAATATACATCAGACATAACTTTTTTTTATCCTTTCTTAGTTAAAATGTTTATACTACCTTTGCCTAAGACAATGACTTGGATATCTATTCCAAGTGTAACCTTGGTTTGGACTGACTCATCTAATCTAGAAAATAGTTCTATGTTTCCTGTCATGTGGTTACTATAGCCTGAATCTAAATACCATATGTCACAAAGACTTGCTTGAGCAACATTGCATTCAACTGGTGAGACTATATTAGGCATTTCTACAGCACTAGGCATTGCTACAACGCATGCCATAAACATAGGATGAGTTTGGTTATTTGCGTTGTTTGACTGATATTGACTTTTCTTGTTCTAATTATATTGTCTCTTTCCGCACTCATATGCATACTTTCCAAACTTTTTATTGTAATGGTAGTGAATCTTTGATTTGCCAGTTTTTTGACCACTTGGTTGACCGATACTTGGGTTTTGACCTCTTCCACCAGTATTTCTAGGACTGCTACTGCATCCACCTCTGACAGAATTTCTTGCTCTGCTTCTAGAGTTTTCTCTCCCCCTTCCTCTTCCATGACTTATATATGACTATATGGAAAATGAATTCTCTAATGACATACTTGACCTATTCAATATTGTTTCATGATTAATGAGGGAAGTTTGCAATTCATCTAGACTGAACTGACTCAAATATTTTCTCTCTTCTAGAGTCGCAACAAGGGTATTAAATTTAGGAGGAAGACTCTGAATTACCTTCTCTACAATTTTTTTTTCTTCTATGGTTTCACCATGAGACTTACTATGATTTATCAGTCCAATGAAATGGGTGTAGAATGAAACTATTATATATGTATCTTTCACTGATAGAGTTTCAAAAACTCTCTTAAGAATCTATAGTTTTGAAGTCTTTACTTTGTCCATGCCCTAATAAGAGGTTTGTAATATGTCTCATGCCTCGTTGGCTTTCTTTTTTGATGCAAATCTTGGAAGTATGCTCTCATGCATGGCTTGATGTATGTAAAACACCGCCTTTCCATGCTTCTTTCTTTGATATTTCAAGACATCTTTCTCAGCTTGTGTGAGGGAATTATATGTTGCATTATCTAATAGTTCCATGTCACACACCCACTACGCCATAATAAATTTTTCACCTTTTTTTCGAGGGACAGAATCCCCGAAATCCTACAGGGCTTAGCACAGGCTAGCTTTCCCCTTTTTCCACCTCCATGTGATCATTGATCATGATCATAGGCCAAACAACTAGGAGACTTATTACATTTTGCGACTCCGTGATATAAGCGGGTGAGTCTTTTGACTCTGCAAACCCCAAAATGCCGAAATGCCGAAGAGGCTTCGATCAGAAATTAGCCCCGTGGGCTATGCCTTGGTCCGTATGACCACTTCTCATAAGACCGCAATGTTATTCCCTTCGGGACTTATCAATACGAGAGCCCAACCTCTTGTCAATGGGACTCCCAAATTCTCGATTTCCGATTTCCTGAAATGGCCTTTGTCACATTAGCCCTCCTAGCTATGCCCTGATCCAGGTGACCATTCCTCATAAGACCTTTGTCCTATTTATTTCGGGCTTTATGAATACGAGAGCCCGACCTCTTGTCAACGAGACTCCCGAATTCCCGATTTGTGAAATCCTGATGGAGTCTTCCTTTCGGGACTCTCCCGAAATCCTAGATTGCTACCATGTTTCCTCCCTTAGATGGACAGTCCTCGTTGTTTCACGATTTCACGACTTGCGACCCCTAGTGACACAAATCCTCTGTCAATTCGAATCCCCAGTGTCTGAAATACCGATGGACTCTCGATCTCCACCACATGTCCTCCACGGATGGACGGTCCAGATTGTTTCGGGACTTCGCCAGGTGCGAAGTCAAAATGCTCACCTTCCTCTTTTGTTTCACGATGTCTGAATCCCCGAAATGGGTGATCTCGCGATGCATGTCCTCCCTTAATCGGACGGTCCAGATCTATTTCGGGACTTCCACCATGGAATGTCCCGATCTCTTGTCTTCGAGACTTCCAAAATCCCGAAGTCCGAATCCCCGAAATGGGTAATCTCGCGATGCGTATCCTCCCTTAATCGGATGATCCAGATCTATTTCAGGACTTCCACCATGGAGTGTCTTGATCTCTTGTCTTCGAGACTTTCGAAATCCCGAAGTCCGAATCCCCGAAATGGGTAATCTCACGATGCGTATCCTCCCTTAATCGGACAGTCCAGATCTATTTCGGGACTTCCACCATGGAGTGTCTCAATCTCTTATCTTTGAGACTTCTAAAATCCCGAAGTCCGAATCCCCGAAATGGGTAATCTCGCGACGCGTATCCTCCCTTAATCGGATGGCCCAGATCTATTTTGGGACTTTCACCATGGAGTGTCCCGATCTCTTGTCAATGAGACCTCTGAAATCCCAAGATGGGTGATCTCGCGACACGTATCCTCCCTTAATCGGACGGTCCAGATCTATTTCGGGACTTCCACCATGGAGTGTCCCGATCTCTTGTCAATGAGACCTCTGAAATCCCGAAGTCTGAAATCCCAAGATGGGTGATCTCGCGATACATGTCCTCCTCCCGGATGGACGGATCAGATCTATTTCGGGACTTTCATTGTGAATTTTCTCGACCTCTCGTCATCAAGACTTCCGAAATGCCGAAGTCTGAAATCCTGATACCAACTCCTCTTTCAGGACTTTCGCCTCTGTTCACGAGGGCTTAACCCTCATGCATCTCCTGACAGATCCAACGACTTTCGGGTTTTCTAACTAAGATCTGACAGTTCAGATCTGTCCCTCGATGTGCACTCTCCCACTGCTCCCTAGACGTGGAAAAACCAACGGTCCAGATACTCCCACGAACCCTAGGGATCTACGGTCCTGATTTCTTCGCTACTCACGAAGATAAAATAAAAAGGTTAAGGAATTTAACGCTCTCATTTATTCCTCCAATCTAACGGTTGTGAATGACCGCAGATCTTCCGACAGGATCTCGTCCGTCAATCAATACTTATCCCTACGCTGCTATTTTGGGATTTTGAGAGGCCCATTCTTCCTCATACAGGATTACTACGACTTGCGCCTTCAAATCCTTTTTTAGGTTCTTGGAAAGCTTTTCCAAGAAGGGTATCTCTGTGGAGAGATCGATTCCGGGTATTCCTGGGGATGAATAAGGGTATAGATTTCCCGAAAGAAGACTTGAAGTCTGAATTAGATTGGTATACATATATATAAATCTATCTATAAACATAAGCCATACGTGGTCCTTCCAATAAAAGCATGCAATTTCTGATCAAAACACCACACAAACAGTCTTATACTCAAACCATTCATAAACTGCACAGACTATGAGCATACATGTCAGCATATAAATTTTAAGATGCAAGATGTAAAGAACTTATTAGAAATAACACCCGATGTGATTGCAACTACTGAGAGGGGTGCTTGTTTCCACCCAACTGTAGTCTTAGCGACTCCCAATGGATTTACCACTAGCCACCCCCGAGATGAGACCACGACACTGTGAGACTGAGTCTCTGTTTTCCAATCACTGAGAACGAAGGTTACTCTCCTTCTTCTCCGCTATCACTCACTCTGTATTTTTCTAGAGTTATCCTTCTTCTTTCCCTCGTGTCTGCCCCTTGATCGCCCACTCTTCCTGCCTTTTCTCCTTTTGGCGAGGTTCTGTGTGGCAAGATTTTCCTCGCGGTGGTCAGGTCCGAGGACTCTACGGATGGGTGGTTCACCCCCATCCCTCATTACTCATGAGGACCCATTTACCTACCAACCTGGTGAGTCATTTAATTCGGGGCCAGCGAGCCGCTCTTGGTTCTCTAGGCCAGTGAAGTCCAAATACGGTATTGGTTTTTGGTGGAAGTTAACGCCACCTTTCCAGGTGCCTTCCACCACCTTTCTTCAGCCATCGTGGTCTCTTTTTTATCACATCCCCTCTCAACAGTTCTGCAATATATATATACATAATATTATTCACATTCATCGACCTTTTTTACAAGTTCCATTCACATTTCGGAGTTTGCCACAATACTTGGCCAGTATAGTTATTTTTACAAACTAGGGGAAACAGGGTGTTACAATTCCCTCCCC
>JASDQU010010673.1:57220-68143 GCA_032191745.1 Picea mariana | reverse complement strand
AAATGACGAAATGTAGAAGAGGCTTCGATCAACAATTAGCCCTCTGGGCTATGCCTTGGTTCATATGACCACTTCTCATAAGACTGCATTCTTATTCTCTTCAGGACTTCTCAATACGAGAGCCCGACCTCTTGTCAACGGGACTCCCGAATTCCCAATTTCTGATTTCCCGAAATGACCTTTGTCACATTATCCCTCTTGGCTATGCCCTGATCCAGGTGACCATTCCTCATAATACCTCCATCCTATTTCTTTTTGGATTTATGAATACGAGAGCCCGACCTCTTGTCAACGGGACTCCCGAATTCCCGATTTACGAAATCTCGATTGACTCTTCCTTTCAGGACTCTCCTGAAATTCTGGATTGCTGCCACGTGTCCTCCCTTACATGGATGGTCCTAGTCATTTCGCGATTTCATGACTTGCGACCCCCAGTGACACAAATCCTCTGTCAATTTGAATCCCTGGTATCGAAAATACCGATGGACTCTCGATCTTCGCCTCGTGTCCTCCACGGATGGATGGTCCAAATTGTTTTGGGACTTCGCCAGGTGCGAAGTCAAAATGATCACCTTGCTCTTTTGTTTCCCAATGTCCGAATCCCCAAAATGGGTGATCTTGTGACGCGTGTCCTCCCTTAATCGGATGGTCCAGATCTATTTTGGGACTTTCACCATGGAATGTCCCGATCTCTTGTCTTCAAGACTTCCGAAATCCCGAAGTCCAAATCCCCAAAATGGGTAATCTCGCGACGTGTATCCTCCCTTAATCGGACGGTCCAGATCTATTTTGGGACTTCCCCCATGGAGTGTCCTGATCTCTTGTCTTCGAGACTTCCAAAATCCCGAAATCTGAATCCCCAAAATGGGTAATCTCGCGACGCGTATCCTCCCTTAATCGGATGGTCTAGATCTATTTCAGGACTTCCACCATGGAGTGTCCCGATCTCTTGTCTTCGAGACTTCCGAAATCCCAAAGTATGAATCCCCGCAATGGGTAATCTCGCGACGCGTATCCTCCCTTAATCGGACGGTCTAGCTCTATTTCGGGACTTCCACCATGGAGTGTCCCGATCTCTTGTCAACGAGACCTTTGAAATCCTGAGATAGGTGATCTCGCGACACGTATCCTCCCTTAATCGGATGGTCCAGATCTATTTCGGAACTTCCACAATGAAGTGTCCTGATCTCTTGTCAACGAGACCTTCGAAATCTCGAAGTCCAAAATCTTGAGATGGGTGATCTCATCACACGTGTCCTCCTCCCAGATGGATGGCTCAGATCTATTTCGAGACTTTCATTGTGAAGTTTTCTGACCTCTCGTCATCAGTACTTCCGGAATCCCGAAGTCCGAAATCCCGATACCAACTCTGCTTTTGGGACTTTCGCCTCTGTTCACGAGGGTTTAACCCTCATTCATCTCCTAACAGATCCAACGACTGTCACGTTTTCTAACTAAGATTTGACAGTTCAGATCTGTCCCACGCTGTGCACTCTCCCACTGCTCCTTGAACGTGGAAAAACCAATGGTCCAGATACTCCCACGGACCTTGGGGATCTACGGTCCTGATTTCTTCACTACTCACGGAGATAAAGGAAAAGGGTTAAGGCATTTAACGCCCTGGTTTCTTCCTCCAATCTAACGGTCGTGAATGACAACAGATCTTTTGACAGGATCTCGTCCGTCAATCAATACTTATCCATACGTTTCTATTTTGGGATTTTGAGAGGCCCATTCTTCCTCGTACAGGATTACTAAGACTTGCGCCTTCAAATCCTTTTTCAGGTTCTTAGCAAGCTTTTCCAAGAAGGGTATCTCTGTGGAGAGATCGATTACGGGTATTCCTGGGGACGAATAAGGGTATAGATTTCCCAAAAGCAGACTTGAAGTCTGAATTAGATCGGTATACATATATATAAATCTATCTATAAACATAATCCATACGTGGTCCTTCCAATAAAATCATGCAACCACCATTTCTGATCAAAACACCACATAGACAGTTTTATACTCAAACCATTCATAAACTGCACAGACTATGAGCATACATGTCAACATATAAATTTCAGGATGCAAGATGTAAAATACTTATCAGAAATAACACCCGATGTGATTGCAACTGATGAGAGGGGTGCTCGTTTCCACCCAATTGTAGGCTCAACGACTCCCAACGGATTTACCACTAGCCACCCCCGAGCTGAGACCACGATGCTGTGCGACTGAGTCTCTGTTTACTAGTGACTAAGAATGAAGGTTACTCTCCTTCTTCTCCGCTATCACTGACTCTGTATTTTTTCAGAGTTCTCCTTCTTCTTTCCCTCGTGTCTACCCCTTGATCGCCCACTCTTCTTGCCTTTTCTCCTTTCGGCGAGGTTGCATGTGGCACGATTTTCCTCGCGGTGTTCAGTTTTGAGGACTCTACAGATGGGCGGTTCACCCCCATCCCTCATTACTCATGAGGAGCCATTTACCTACCAACCTAGCGAGTCATTTAATTCGGGGCCATCGAGCCGCTCTTGGTTCTCCGGGCCAGTGAAGTCCAAATATGGTATTGGTTTTCGGTGCAAGTTAGCGCCAGCTTTCCAGGTGCCTTCCACCACCTTTCTTCAACCATCGTGGTCTCTTTTTCAGCACATCCCCTCTCAGCAGTCCTACAATATATATATATACATAATATTATTCACATTCATCGACCTTTTTCACAAGGTCCATTCACATTTCAGAGTTTGCCACAATACTTGGCCAGTATAGTTATTTTTACAGACTGGGGGAAACAGGGCGTTACATTCCACCTATCCATTCTCAACTATCTCCCATTCATATTGACCTCAGAACAATGCATTCATGGTCAATGACCACATCTCATAATTCTTTCCTGTAAACATGGGAGGTTGCAGATTTGAGGTAGAAGCCATTTTCAACAAAATTTCTGCTCTTGAACATGTTATGATAGAACCTGCTCTTGATCAACTTTGATTTTGATCAACCTACTATGATACCAGATCTTGGATCTAGGGGTGCACATAGTCTACTCTGCACAAAGTAGCTTCAAATATTGTGCACCAAACAGGCTACACGACATAGTTCTCAAGACCACTGTGCAGTGCACAAACTTCTCAGTTTGCTACGCACTGTGAATACACACACTTAATCAAATGATTTATGAATGTAAAATAACACAGTGCTATGCTTAGAACATAAACGCAGAAATAAGACAGAAACTTGTTAATACACAAAATGATTGATATTAATGAACTTCGACGCAGTGTGCGCAATTATAGAATACAATACTAAGATGAACTTCGGCTCCAATGACTTCTTCTACTGAATTTACAGACACAGAACTTGTGCTCAGACTTCTTTAGCTCCTCAGCTACTGCTAGTTCCCGATTATTCTCTCTACCTCTCTTTTCTTCGCTACATCAACTGCTTCTCTTTAGTATCATAATCTTACTAATTAAAGACTTTGACTTATATGGACTCCGACTGAGACTTCCTACAAAAGTTAAGACCGACTCAACATTAAATACTACCATTATTATGAGTTACTCTCTCCAACTATTTATCATAACTCGAAAAGATAGAGATTGACTTCATTTATAACTTCATCATTGATCGACTCAATTTTGAGTAATCGTGCGACTTTGCAGTTACAGACTGTTAGACTGAAAATATTCGGCTACTCACATATTGACACATAAAAATCAACAGAAAAGTAAATATCTCACCGAATTTTAATTACTATTTCCAACATATGGATGGTGCTCATGGTTGAGGCCTTTCTCTCTCGAATTTTTAGTTTTTGTCTTCTATTATAGGAATCTCGTCCATGTTTGAAATTAAGCTTATTTTCTTAAATTGGTTTGTAAGAATCTAAGGCGCTGCCCTAATCTCCTCGATAATAATTAACGGTTATAACATTTCTCTCGTTAAAAATAAAAACGATCAAAAATATGTTTTTCCTTAACATTCTCACTGTTGAATCTTCCCTATGAATAATCACCTTAATAACCATTCCGACTTCATCAGAGATGTCCAGAATGAAACGTTTTGGTGTTCATCCTGAGCACGAACATTGCATTTGGTTCTCTTTCTCTTCGGTGAAGTTGCGTGAATCTTTCAGGATGACTCGGCTTCTTTTGGCATGGATAAATTGACTTCTTCGGTCATGGATACACAACCAAGAGTCTTAGCTCGACATCTGTGCGTGGAAGGTAGTGATTTGACAAAACATTTCTCCGGTGAGGATGTGTATGTCTGTTTGGATCGGTTATCTGCATTATTCTGTACATGAGTGCGTGTGAGTTGTATGAATCTCTCTACAAAAGAGAATATCACTAAATGGATCAGAGTTAGCTATAAATGGATTCCATTAAATATTTTATTATTATGAATTACAATTATTGGTATGATGGTGAGGGTGGGGAATAATAGGGAAAACATATTATGAGGATGAGGGTGAAGTGAGGTGAATAATAGGGAAAACATAACATATTATGAGAGTGAGGGTGAGTTCGGGGGAATAATAGGGAAAACTTAATATGTTTTTCCTATTATTCCTTGGGTGGAGGTGGGGGGAATAATAGGGAAAACATATGAGGGTGGGGTTGGTGGAATAATAGGGAAAACTTAATATGTTTTCCCTATTATTCCTTAGGTGGAGGTGGGGGGAATAATAGAGAAAACATATGAGGGTGGGGGTGTCGGTGGAAAAAATATTATTATTCCCAGGTGTGGGGAATAATATGGAAAACATAAAATGTTTTCCCTATTATTTATTATGTTTTCCCTATTATTCCCGTCACTCCCACCCTCACCCTCACAACATGTGATGATTTCCCTATTATTCACCTAATCCCCACCTTCATAATATGTTATGTTTTCCCTATTATTCACTCCACCCCCACCTTCATAATATGTTTTCCCTATTATTCGACCCACCCTCACTCTCATAATGTCTTCTTCTCGTTTTCTTCACAATTGTAACATAAGAAATTGAATGTATAATACACACTCTAATTTCCTCACAATTGCAACATTATCGAAATTACAACTCAATTTTAAATATTTGTCACAATACCAACCTTCCTCATCTTAATGCTTATCCTAATGCTACTCAAACATTACCAACAATAATTTAAAGAAATCTAAGTAATCTCTTACCTTTCTTAAAGTATTATCAACAATAGTTTAAAGAAATCTAAGTAATCTCTTTCCTATCTTAAAATTATACACCAATTTTAATTTTTTTTAATTTAACATAAAAAAAAATATGTAAAATAATATATAAAATATAATAAAGAAAAGTATAATTTTATAATTTTTTTAATAATTTAATATTTATTTTGTATATAGTAAAAATCATATTTTTAAATATTTAAAGTATAATATATAAAAACAAATATATAGATACATTTTGCATTCACAAAATTATTAATATGTATTCTACTTATAAAGATTAAATTCCATATTAATAATGTAAATTTAATTTATTCTCCTTTATAAAATAATTTTGGATCCTTCAATTTTTTTTTTGAGTGTCTTCAATTTATTATTATTTTTAGAAAGATTAAATTTTATAGTAATAATGTAAATATAATTTATTTTCCTTTATAAAATAATTTTGGATCCTTTAATTATTATTTATTTATTTATTTATTTTTATTTTTTTGGTGAGTGTTTTCAATTTATTATTATCTTTAGAGAAGGGAGTCATAATAACATGAAATATTTATTTTTAGAAAGAAATAATTTATTTCTTTTTCAATTTTATGAAAAAAAAAATTCCTTCTAAAAAAGTGTTAATCTTTTAAGAAGGTGTTAATCTTTTAAGAGGAAATTTTCATTTTCATTTCTTCTACTTTAACCTTTAAAAAAATTCTATCTCTTTGGTCTTGATTTGGTTGATTTGTTTTAGGATGACAAATGGTATACTTAAATGATGTGTTTTCATAATCAAGACCTATTTATATTTAAAATTCTTTCATATTGAAATCATTTTGTCCAAAAAAAAACCTTACTAAAGTCTAACTCAACACATATATGTGAACAAGTACATAAACCAATTACATCTCTCTTTAAATATATGATTTTATGTAATCACCCAAAGCATTCTCAATATCCTCAAAAAATAATAAATACCAAAAATGTAATGGCAAATTAGGAAGATGATGGCATTATAGTAAGTGAAATGGTGTTAGAATTATTTCTTATTTCTCCAAAACTAGGACCCTGTAAAAAAACTTGTTAATAATCAACATGATTAGTGGGAGTAAAAATTAACAATAAAAAACCTCTTAGAGCAGAGAGATCTTACAATTTTTTGTCCAAGTCAAATGAATCTAATGAAATAATGTTAATGTAGGGGGTCCATACCCAAAAGTGATGTTAATGTAGGAGGTCCATACCCATTAAATTTGCTAATAATGGTGTGGCACTAATGGTTAAGAACATGTACTTCTTCCTAAAAAGTCACAAGTTCAAATCTAGAGTATTTTGTATTTATATAATTTGAGTGAGCCTAATAATTTAAAAAATGTGTTTCTTATTTAATAAGTATTTATTAAATTAATTTCGCATATTTACCTCTATAGACCATTAGTAATTAAATTATTAGTAATTAAATTAATTCCTAGATGTTAGAGATCAAAGGTCCGTTATGGTATACAAAGAGTGAGTAAGAAAACGTTGTAATCAAACTCTGCTTCATGTATTCAACATTGTTATTTAAAATATTTTAAGTACGTAATATTTGTTAATGTGTGTAGTGTTGTCCTACTTTATCATAGATAGGGAGTAGTTGATTGGACCTTCATGTTCGGTATGTGGACGTGTCTTGTAAAAAAATAGTTCTTCACATGTAAATGAAATTTTGTGTTTTCGGGAGCATTATCAAATGTAATGTCATATTCTATGTGTCAAAGATGAAATGATGTTCCTTCAAATGTTAGAATTAGAATTATTCAGTTAGACATGCATGATGTAAAATTCATGGGTGAATTTAAGTATGTGATGATAAGAATAGCTTCAAATCCTCATGTCTATTAACATATTGGCATTGTTGTTGTTAACATTCCTTAAGCTTATGATTTGTTTTTGAGAAGAGATTAGTAACAAAGGTTTTAAGGTTATTTTGTCATTGATTGATCTCATTTTTGTCGTTTCCATGGAAGGAAAGGATGAATTAAATCAAGGAAGACAGGGAAACCCACATGAAACACATGATTACAATGTTGGAAGTTTAGAACGAACCAATCAACTTATCTCATTAAATTTTGGTCAATTATCTTTTGGAAACTCACTTTGGGTGCTATAAAGATTACCAATCACCATCTGAATCAAACATATAGTCTGAACTCCTTCATTTCACTCAAACTATTGCTAAGGACTATATAGCAGTATAGTTAGCTAATACTAATTCACATGATGTAGATGTATACACTAACATTTGGATTTTTTTCTTTGATGGTTTCGGTTCATAAGAAGAAGTTGAGGAAAGTTTCATTTCCATTGATCCACATAAATGAAAGACTATGATTTCCGGCCAATTTGAGTTCATGTGCGCTAACAACATAGTTAAGTATGGGGCATTGATTCAAGGCTTAAGGGAAGTCATTGACCTGAACGTGAACTGATAAAAAGTTTCTGGCGACTTAGAAATCATTGTTAGACAAGTAAAAAAATACATACACTATATGTCCCCTCACTTAAAAGGTTATCAACAATAGGTCTGGAAGTTTATTGACCATTTCAATGCATTTAATATCACTTATGTTCATCATCCAAAGAATGTTGTTGTCGATACTTTAACTAATGTCGCTTCAATATTGTCCCCTATGAATAATGGATTCTTTATTGAGTTTATTTTCATGCCCTCAATGCTAGACAATATCACCACCTATAGGGTACTCAACAATGATGAAAAAATAGCTAACTTCCTTACCAATGCATTGACCTTCAAGGACGCTGCCATAGATGATGAGGAACACGAAAGGAATATGTAGAACTAAAAAAACACCTTGGATATATTTAAAGGTATACTAGTACCTAAAGGGGTTATGAATCTGGAAAAAAAATAAAAATGCAAACAACATTTTAATCAATAGCTAATGTGAAAGTTGAATAATTATTCCATTAGTCATGAGTTAGTCAACCTAGGTACGCAAGAAAACCCCAAACACATCAACTTGGGAACATGTTGTTCAAAAGTCGAAAAACATGCCTATATCCAACTGTTTACAAAATACAAGGATGTCTTTACATGGACATATGAGGATTTGCAGATGTATCACATGAAATCTTACAACACATCATTCCTCTAAAAGAAAATGGAAAGCATTTTCAACAAAAACTACATAAAATTCATCCAAATTTAGAACCACTAATATAGAAGGAGCTGAAGAAACTTTTGGATGCCAAGAATTTTTAAAGTTCATCATTCAACCCAGGTGGATAATCTAGTACCTATCAAAAAAATATTTGGGGAAATCAAACTATGTGTGGATTTCCAAAATTTAAATCAAGTGTATGACAAGGATAACTACATTGTCCCTTTAATGGAACAAATCCTACAATTCTTTTATAGTTATGAGATGTTTTCATTTATAGACACGTTTTCTCGCTACAATCAAGTTTTGGTAGCCAAATTTGATCTATTAAAAGACATCTTCCATACAAAGTGGGGAATGTATGCATATTAAATGATGCCTTTTGGATTGATAAACATAGGTGTGATATTTTGATGTGCGGTGGATATAGAATTCAAAGGATTGATCAGTCACAGTGTTGTGGTCTACCTCAATGATGTTACTCTCTATTCCGAAAAGAGGTTTGATCATCTTCATCACCTGAAGGAGATTTTTGAAAGATGTTGGAAATATGGTATATCTTTAAATCCCAATATAACCATCTTTGTTGTTTCAGAAGGAAAAATTCTTAAGAAGATCATCTCAAAGGATGAGATTCCTATGGATCCAAAATGGAACAAATCCATAATGTGGATTCCTGTTCCCAACAACAAGAAGTCTATGCAGTGTTTTTTTGGAAAGATAAATTGTGTACACATATCCGTATATTGCTTCAATGAAATTTTCAAACCCCTTCAACAAATGATAGAAAAAAGACTTGCAATTCAAATGGAATTTTGTTGAAAAGGAGGCTTTTAACAAATTAAAGGCTACCATAGTTGCATCATTGATGTTGCACAATGCATTTTTCAATAAATATTTTTCTTTGTACATGCTCGTATTTGATCATTCAATTACAATAGTTCTCACACATAAGAATGAGCAAGGTAATGTGTGCCCAATTTCATTTATGAGCACTAGTATGCAAGGAGCTAAATTGAGTTCTCCAACAATCAATAAACACAATTTCCTTGTTTGAAATGCAGTCAAACTGTTCAAATACTACATTACAAAAAACCATACTAAGGTGATAGTGCCCCACCCATCCATGAGGGCACTGCTCATGTAGAAAGAACTCAATGACCAAAAAGGGAACTAGATGATATCCATCCGGGAGTAGATTTAGAGTTCAAACTTGCAACCATGGTCATAGGTCAACATCTGTGAATATTAGTAAACGAAGCATTGGAACGAGCTGATTCATTAAAACAAATTTGGGAAAAGGAAATATCACTCTGCATACAAGAGGTTCTATATGTTCTTTCTCAGACACATTCTCGATATAATGACCAAAAGAAATATATGCAACATGGCACTCCTCCTAGTGATATGAATTCTAGGAAGAAGAGAACACTGAGCCTTTGATCATCACAATACCAACTTATGAATGCAATTTTGTTTAGATAAAACTATGGTGTATTTATTAAATGTCTTAAGAACATGATACTAATAAAGTCCTTACAGATTCACATGACAGACCTATTGGAGGAATTTTTTCTAATAAGATGACAACTCACAAGATCTTGAGAGATAAATATTACTGGTCAACAATGTTCAAATATTCCCACACATATGTTCGAAAATGTAAAACATGCTATAAGTGCATTGGCAAGGAGAAGAAATCAACAATTCCTTTACAACTGATCAATATTGTTGAAAATCCTTTTGAGCAGTGAGGTTTGTATGTCATCGACAAGATCAATCCAAATTCTTCCATACAACACAAATAAATCTTGATAATGACTTATTACTTTACATCATGGACTGAGGCTGTACCACCAACTAAAGTAATGACAAGTTCATGATTCAATTTCTAGAGCATCGACTAGTTACCATGTTTGGCATATCCACTACTTGTGCTTTATATGATTCCACTTATTTTTCTTCTTTAAAGTTAACTAAGTTTGTTTTATATAAGTACACTCAGGCAATCCATCAAATAATCCATCCTCGGCAGTGGAAATCTGTACCTGATGGTAATTTTGTTTATCGCTCTGGAGTCTGTACACATTCTCCAACCTCCATCCTTCTTCGGACTTAGTACTGTCGGAACAACACATGGACTCGGACTCTCTCTGACCAGTCCTTTGTCCAGCAGATCCTGTACCTGTCTTTTGACCTCCTCATTCTCCTGAGGCGTCAACCTGTATGCATCTTTATTCGACAAACTTGCCCCAGGTATGAGATCAATATGGTGACTCACACTCCGCATCGGTGGCAACGAACGAGGTAGTTCATCCATGATGATATCAACGAACTCTCCCAACAGTTCCTGAATCTCGTCCAGTAAGTCATCCACTCTTGTGCTAGTCAGGACAATTCTCGGCTTCCTGATAACAAAGAATTGTGGAGCTTCGTTCTTCTCCATCTCTGTGAGAAGTTCCTTCCCACTCATAAGAAGTATGGTGCTGTTTACTTCCGGCTTCACTTCTTTATCCTTTATCGGAAGCAATTTATGGGTTCTTCCATCCTTTTCCAAAGTGTATGTGTTCATCCTTCCGTCATGAACCACATTTCT
>JASDQU010010673.1:38645-55572 GCA_032191745.1 Picea mariana | reverse complement strand
CACATTTCGTGACTCCGCGATATAAGCAAGTCGAGTCTTATTCCCTTTGGGACTTCTCATAAGACCGCAGTCTTATTCTCTTTGGGACTTATCAATACGAGAGCCCGACCTCTTGTCAACGGGACTCCCGAATTCTCGATTTCTGATTTCCCGAAATGGCCTTTGTCACATTAGCCCTCCTGGCTATGCCCTGATCCAGGTGACCATTCCTCATAAGATCTCTGTCCTATTTCTTTCGGGATTTATGAATACGAGAGAAAAACCTCTTGTCAATAGGATTCCCGAAATCCTGATGGACTCTTCCTTTCGAGACTCTCCCGAAATCCTGGATTGCTACCACGTGTCCTCCCTCAGATGGACGGTCCTCATCGTTTCGCGATTTCGTGACTTGCGATCCCTAGTGACACAAATCCTATGTCAATTCGAATCCCCTGTATCTGAAATACCGATGGACTCTTGATCTCCGCCTCGTGTCCTCCATTGATGGACGGTCCAGATTGTTTTGGGACTTCGCTAGGTGCAAAGTCAAAATGCTCACCTTCCTCTTTTGTTTCCCGATGTCCGAATCCCTGAAATGGGTGATCTCACGACGCGTTTCCTCCCTTAATCGAACGATCCAGATCTATTTCGGGAATTCCACCATGGAATGTCTCGATCTCTTGTCTTTGAGACTTCCAAAATCTCGAAGTTCGAATCCCCGAAATGGGTAATCTCTTGACGTGTATCCTCCCTTAATCAGATGATCCAGATCTATTTCGGGACTTCCACCATGGAGTGTCCCAATCTCTTGTCTTTGAGACTTCCGAAATCCTGAAGTTTGAATCCTAGAAATGGGTAATCTCACGACGCATATCCTCCCTTAATCAAACGGTCCAGATCTATTTCGGGACTTCCACCATGGAGTGTCCCGATCTCTTGTCTTCGAGACTTCCGAAATCCCAAAGTCCGAATCCTCGAAATGGGTAAAAATGGGTGATCTCGCGATGTGTGTCCTCCCTTAATCGAACGGTCCAGATCTATTTCGGGACTTCCACCATGGAATGTCCCGATCTCTTGTCTTCGAGACTTCCGAAATCCCGAAGTCCAAATCCCCGAAATGGGTAATCTCACGACGTGTATCCTCCCTTAATCAAACGGTCCAGATCTATTTCGGGACTTCCACCATGGAGTGTCTCGATCTCTTGTCTTCGAGACTTCCGAAATCCCGAAGTACGAATCCTCGAAATGGGAATCTCACGACGCGTATCCTCCCTTAATCGGACGGTCCAGATCTATTTCGGGACTTCCACCATGGAGTGTCCTGATCTCTTGTCAACGAGACCTCTGAAATCCCGAAGTCTGAAATCCTGAGATGGGTGATCTCGTGACACATATCCTCCCTTAATCAGACAGTCCAGATCTATTTCGGGACTTCCACCATGGAGTGTCCCGATCTCTTGTCCGTGAGACCTCCAAAATCCTAAGAAGGGTGATCTCGCGACACATGTCCTCCTCCCGGATGGATGACTTAGATCTATTTCGGGACTTTCATTGTGAAGTCTCCCGACCTCTCCTCATCAGGACTTCTGGAATCTCGAAGTCCGAAATCCCGATACCAACTCCTCTTTTGGGACTTTTGCCTCTGTTCACGAGGGCTTAACCCTCATGCATCTCCTGACAGATCCAATGGCTGCCGGGTTTTCTAACTAAGATATGACGGTTCAGATATGTCCCACGTTGTGCACTCTCCCGCTGCTCCCTGGACGTGGAAAAACCTACGGTCCAAATACTCCCATGGACCCTGGGGATCTACAATCTCGATTTCTTCACTACTCACAAAGATAAAGGAAAAGGGTTAAGGCATTTAACGCCCTCGTTTCTTCCTCCAATCTAACGGTCGTGAATGACTGCAGATCTTCCGACAGGATCTCGTTCGTCAATCGATACTTATCCCTATGCTGCTATTTCGGGATTTTGAGAGGCCCATTCTTCCTCGTACAGGATTACTAAGACTTGCGCCTTCAAATCCTTTTTCAGGTTCTTGGCAAGATTTTCCAAGAAGGGTATCTTTGTGGAGAGATCGATTCCGGGTATTCCTGGGGACGAATAAGGGTATAGATTTCTCGAAAGCAGACTTGAAGTCTGAATTAGATCGGTATACATATATATAAATCTATCTATAAACATAATCCATATGTGGTCCTTCCAATAAAAGCATGCAACCACCATTTCTCATCAAAACACCACACAGACAGTCTTATACTCAAACCATTCATAAACTGCACAGACTATGACCATACATGTCAGCATATAAATTTCAAGATTCAATATGTAAAACACTTATTAGAAATAACACCCGATGTGATTGCAACTGCTAAGAGGGGTGCTCATTTCCACCCAACCGTAGGCTCAACGACTCCCAACGGATTTACCACTAGCCACCCCCTAGTTGAGACCACGATGCTGCGAGACTAAGTCTTTTTTTTCCAGTGACCGAGAACGAAGGTTACTCTCCTTCTTCTCCACTATTACTCACTCTGTATTTTTCCAGAGTTCTCCTTCTTCTTTCCCTCGCGTCTGCCCCTTGATCGCCCAATCTTCCTGCCTTTTCTCCTTTCCGCGAGGTTGCGTGTGGCACGATTTTCCTCGTGATGGTCAGGTCTTAGGAATCTATGGATGGGCGGCTCACCCCCATCCCTCATTACTCATGAGGAGCCATTTACCTACCAACCCGGCGAGTCATTTAATTCGGGGCCAGCGAGCCGCTCTTGGTTCTCTAGGCTAGAAGTCCAAATACGATATTGGTTTTCGGTGGAAGTTAATGCCACCTTTCCAGGTGCCTTCCACCCCCTTTGTTTAGCCATCGTGGTCTCTTTTTCAGCACATCCCCTCTCAGCAGTCCTGCAATATATATATACATAATATTATTCACATTCATTGACCTTTTTTACAAGGTCCATTCACATTTCGGAGTTTGCCACAATACTTGGATAGTATAGTTATTTTTACAGACTAGGGGAAATAGGGTGTTACATTCCACCTATCCATTCTCAACTATGTCCCATTCATATCAACCTTAGAACAACGCCTTCATGGTCAAGGACCACATCTCATAATTCTTTCCTGTAAACATGGGAGGTTGCAGATTTGAGGTAGAAGCCATTTTTAATGGAATTTCTGCTCTTGAACATGTTATGATAGAACCTGCTCTTGATCAACTTTGCTTTTGATCAACCTACTATGATACCAAATCTTAGATCTAGGGGTGCACGTAGTCTACTCTGCACAATGCAGTTTCAAATATTGCGCACCAAACAGGCTACACGACATAGTTCTCAAGACCACTGCGCAGTGCACAAACTTCTCAGTTTGCTACACACTGTGAATACACACACTTAATGAAATGATTTATGAATGTATAATAACATAGTTCTATGCTTAGAAAATAAACGCAAAAATAAGATAGAAACTTGTCAATACACAAAATGCTTGATATTAATGAACTTCGACACAGTGTGCGTGATTATAGAATACAATACTAAGATGAACTTCGACTCCAATGACGACTTCTACTGAATTTATAGACACAGAACTTGTGCTCAGACTTCTTTAACTCCTCAGCTGCTGCTAGTTCCCGATTATTCTCTCTACCTCTCTTTTCTTCACTACATCAACTGCTTCTCTTTAGTATCATAATCTTACTAAAGACTTTGACTTATATGGACTCCGACTGAGACTTCGTACAAAAGTTAAGACTGACTCAACATTAAATACTACCATTATTATGAGTTACTCTCTCCAACTATTTATCATAACTCGAGAAGATAGAGATCGGTTTCATTTATAACTTCATTGTTGATTGACTCAATTTTGAGTAATCGTGCGACTTTGTAGTTATAGACTGTCAGACTGAAAATATTTGGCTACTCACAAATTGACTCACATAAAAATCAATAGAGAAGTAAATATCTCACCGAATTTTAATTAGTATTTCCTACATATGGATGGTGCTCATGGTTGAGGCCTTTCTCTTTTGATTTTTATTTTTTGTCTTCTATTATAGGAATCTCGTCCATGTTTGAAATTAAGTTTATTTTCTTAAAGTGGTTTGTGGTTTGTAAGAGATGTCCAAAATGAAATGTTTTGATGTTCATCCTGAGCACGAACATTGCATTTGGTTCTCTTTCTCTTCGATGAAGTTGCATGAATAAATTGACTTCTTCAGTCATGGATACACAACCAAGAGTGTTATCTCGACATCTGTGCGTGGAAGGCAGTGATTTGGCAAAACATTTCTCCGGTGAGGATGTGTATGTCTATTTGGATCGATTATCTACATTATTTTGTACATGAGTGCGTGTGAGTTGTATGAATCTCTCTACAAAAGAGAATATCACTAAATGGATCAGAGTTAGTTATAAATGGATTTCATTAAATATTTTATTATTATGAATTACAATTATTGGTATGATGGTGAGGGTGAGAAATAATAGGGAAAACATATTATGAGGATGAGGGTGAGGGTGAGGTGAGGTGAGGTGAATAATAGGAAAAATATAACATATTATGAGGGTGAGGGTGAGTTTGGGGGAATAATAGGGAAAACTTAATATTTTTTCCCTATTATTCCTTGGGTGGAGGTGGGGGGAATAATAGGGAAAACATATGAGGGTGGGGTTGGGGGAATAATAGGGAAAACTTAATATGTTTTCCCTATTATTCCTTGGGTGGATGTGGGGAGAATAATAGGGAAAACATATGAGGGTGGGGGTGACGGTGGGGGAAATATTATTATTCCTGGGTGTGGGGAATAATATGGAAAACATAATATGTTTTCCCTATTATTTATTATGTTTTCCCTATTATTCCCTCCACTCCCACCCTCACCCTCACAACATATTATGATTTCCCTATTATTCACCTGATCCCCACCTTCATAATATGTTATGTTTTCCCTATTATTCACTCCACCCCCACCTTCATAATATGTTTTCCCTATTATTTGACCCACCCTCACTCTCATAGTGTCTTCTTCTCGTTTTCTTCACAATTGTAACATAAGAAATTGAATGTATAATACACACTCTAATTTCCTCACAATTGCAACATTATCGAAATTACAACTCAATTTTAAATATTTGTCACAATACCAACCTTCCTCATCTTAATGCTTATCCTAATGCTACTCAAGCATTAACAACAATAATTTAAAGAAATCTAAGTAATCTCTTACATTTGTTAAAGCATTACCAACAATAGTTTAAAGAAATCTAAATAATTTCTTGCCTATCTTAAGATTATACATCAATTTTGATCTCTTTTTAATTCAACATAAAGAAAATATATAAAATGATATATAAAATATAATAAAGAAAAGTATAATTTTATAATTTTTTTAATAATTTAATATTTATTTTGTATATAGTAAAAATCATATTTTTAAGTATTTAAAGTATAATATATAAAAATCATATTTTTAAGTATTTAAAGTATAATATATAAAAACAAATATATAGATACATTTTGCATTCACAAAATTATTAATATGTATTCTCCTTATAAAGATTAAATTCTATATTAATAATGTAAATTTAATTTATTCTCTATAAAATATTTTGGATCCTTCAATTTTTTTTGAGTGTTTTCAATTTGTTATTATTTTTAGAAAGATTAAATTATATAGTAATAATGTAAATATAATTTATTGTCCTTTATAAAATAATTTTGGATCTTTTAATTAATTAATTATTATTATTATTAATTTTTTTTTTTTGAGTGTTTTCAATTTCTTATTATTTTTAGAGAAGGGCGTCATAATAACATGAAATAATTGTTTTTAGAAACAAACAAATTTATTTTTTTCAATTTTATGAAAAAAAAAATTTCCTCCTAAAAAAGTGTTAATCTTTTAAGAAGAATTTTTCATTTTCATTTCTTCTACTTTAACCTTTAAAAAAATTCTATCTCTTTGGTCTTGATTTGGTTCATTTGTTTTAGGATGACATATGGTGTACTTAAATGATGTGTTTTCATAATCAAGACCTATATATATTTAAAATTCTTCCATATTGAAATCATTTTGTCCAAAAAAAAAAATCTTACTAAAATCTAACTCAACACATATATGTGAACAAGTACATAAACCAATTACATCTCTCTTTAAATATATGATTTTATGTAATCACCCAAACCATTCTCAATATCTTCAAAAAATAATAAATACCAAAAATGTAATGACAAATTGGGAAGATGATGGCATTATAGTAAGTGAAATGGTGTTAGAATCATTTCTTATTTCTCCAAAACTAGGACCCTCTAAAAAAACTTGTTAATAATCAACATGATTAGTGGGAGTAAAAATTAACAATAAAAAATCTCTTAGAGTAGAGAGATCTTACAAATTTTTGTCCAAGTCAAATGAATCTAATGAAATGATGTTAATGTAGGGGGTCCATACCTAAAAATGATGTTAATGTAGGAGGTCCATACTCATTAAATTTGCTAATAATGGTGTGGAACTAATAGTTAAGAACATGTGCTTCCTCTTAAAAAGTCACGAGTTCAAATCTAAAATATTTTATATTTATATAATTTGAGTGGACCTAATAATTTAAAAAATATGTTTCTTATTTAATAAATATTTATTAAATTAATTTCGCATATTTACCTCTATAGACCATTAGTAATTAAATTAATTCCTAGATGTTATAGATCAAAAGTCCGTTATGGTATACAAAGAGTGAGTAAGAATACGTTGTAATCAAACTCTGCTTCATGTATTCAACATTGTTATTTAAAATATTTTAAGTACGTAATATTTGTTAATGTGTGTGTAGTGTTGTCCTACTTTATCATAGATAGGGAGTAGTTGATTGGACCTTCATGTTCGGTATGTGGACGTGTCTTGTAAAAAAATAGTTCTTCACGTGTAAATGAAATTTTGTGTTTTCGGGAGCATTATCAAATGTAATGTCATATTCTATGTGTCAAAGATGAAATGATGTTCCTTCAAATGTTAGAGTTAGAATTATTCACTTAGACATGCATGATGTAAAATTCATTGGTGAATTTAAATACGTGATGATAAGAATAGCTTCAAATCCTCATGTCTATTAACATATGGCATTGTTGTTGTTAACATTCCTTAAGTTTATGATTTGTTTATGAGAAGAGATTAGTAACACAGGTTTTAAGGTTATTTTGTCATTGATTGATCTCATTTTTGTTGTTTCCATGGAAGGAAAGGATGAATTAAATCAGGGAAGACAGGGAAGCCCACATGAAACACATGATTACAATGTTGCAAGTTTAGAATGAACCAATCAACTTATCTCATTAAATTTTGGTCAATTATCTTTTGGAAACTCATTTTGGGTGCTATAAAGATTACCAATCACCATCTGAATCAAACATATAGTCTGAACTCCTTCATTTCACTCAGACTATTGCTAAGGAATGTATAGCAGTATAGTTAGCTAATACGAATTCACATGATGTAGATGTATACACTAACATTTGGATTTTTTTCTTTGATGGTTTCGGGTCATAAGAAGAAGTTGAGGAAAGTTTCATTTCCATTGATCCACATAAATGAAAGACTATGATTTCCGGCCAATTTGAGTTCATGTGCACTAACAACATAGTTAAGTACGAGGCATTGATTCAAGGCTTAAGGAAAGTCATTGACATGAATGTGAACTGATAAAAAGTTTACAGTGACTTAGAAATCATTGTTAGACAAGTAAAAAAATACATACACTATATGTCCCCTCACTTAAAAGGTTATCAACAATAGGTCTAGAAGTTTATTGACCATTTCAATGCATTTAATATCACTTATGTTCATCATCCAAAGAATGTTGTTGTCGATACTTTAACTAATCTCGCTTCAAGATTGTCCCCTATGAATAATGGTTTCTTTATTGAGTTTATTTTCATGCCCTCAATGCTAGACAATATCACCACCTACAGGGTACTCAACAATGATGAAAAAATAGCTAACTTCCTTACTAATGCATTGACCTTCAAGGACGCCGCCATAGATGATGAGGAACACGAAAGGAATATGTAGAACTAAAAAAACACCTTGGATATATTCAAAGGTATACTAGTACATAAAGGGGTTATGAATCTGGAGAAAAAAAAAAAAACGCAAACAACATTTTAATCAATAGCTAATGTGAAAGTTGAATAATTATTCCATTAGTCATGAGTTAGTCAACCTAGGTACGCAAGAAAACCCCAAACACATCAACTTGGGAACATGTTCAAAAGTCGAAAAACATGCCTATATCCAACTATTTACAAAATACAAGGATGTCTTTACATGGACATATGAGGATTTGCAGATGTATCACATGAAATCTTACAACACATCATTCCTCTAAAAGAAAATGGAAAGCAATTTCAACAAAAACTACATAAAATTCATCCAACTTTAGAACCACTAATATAGAAGGAGCTGAAGAAACTTTTGGATGCCAAGAATTTTTAAAGTTCATCATTCAACCTAGGTGGCTAATCTAGTACCTATCAAAAAAATATTTGGGGAAATCAAACTATGTGTGGATTTCCAGAATTTAAATCAAGTGTATGACAAGGATAACTACCTTCTCCCTTTAATGGAACAAATCCTACAATTCCTTTATAGTTATGAGATGTTTTCATTTCTAGACAGGTTTTCTCGCTACAATCAAACTTTGGTAGCCAAATTTGATCTATTAAGAACCACCTTACATACAAAGTGGGGAATGTATGCATACTAAATGATGCCTTTTGGATTAATAAACATAGGTGCGATATTTTGATGTGTGATGGATATAGAATTCAAAGGATTGATCAGTCATAGTGTTGTGGTCTACCTCAATGATGTTACTCTCTATTCCAAAAAGAGGTTTGATCATCTTCATCACCTGAAGGAGATTTTTGAAAGATGTTGGAAATATGGTATATCTTTAAATCCCAAGATAACCATCTTTGTTGTTTCAGAAGGAGAAATTCTTAAGAAGATCATCTCAAAGGATGAGATTCCTATGGATCCAAAATGGAACAAATCCATAATCTGGATTCCCATTCCCAACAGCAAGAAGTCTATGCAGTGTTTTTTTTGGAAAGATAAATTGTGTATGCATATCTATAGATTACTTCAATGAAATTTTCAAACCCCTTCAACAAATGATAGAAAAATGACTTGCAATTCAAATGGAATTTTGTTGAAAAGGAGGCTTTTAACAAATTAAAGGCTACCATAGTTGCATCATTGATGTTGCACAATGCATTTTTCAATAAATATTTTTCTTTGTACATGCTCGTATTTGATCATTCAATTACAATAGTTCTCACACATAAGAATGAGCAAGGTAATGTGTGCCCAATTTCATTTATGAGCACTAGTATGCAAGGAGCTAAATTGAGTTCTCCAACAATCAATAAACACAATTTCCTTGTTTGAAATGCAGTCAAACTGTTCAAATCCTACATTATAAAAAACCATACTAAGGTGATACTGCCCCACCCATCCATGAGGGCATTGCTCATGTAGAAAGAACTCAATGACCAAAAAGGGAACTAGATGATATCCATCCAGGAGTAGATTTACAGTTCAAACTTGCAACAATGGTCATAGGTCAACATCTATGAATATTAGTAAACGAAGCATTGGAACGAGCTGATTCATTAAAACAAATTTGGGAAAAGGAAATATCACTCTGCATACAAGAGGTTCTATATGTTCTTTCTCAGACACATTCTCGATATAATGACCAAAAGAAATATATGCAACATGCCACTCCTCCTAGTGATATGAATTCTAGGAAGAAGAGAACACTAAGCCTTTGATCATCACAATACCAACTTATGAATGCAATTTTGTTTAGGAAAAACTGTGGTGTATTTATCAAATGTCTTAAGAACATGATACTAATAAAGTCCTTACAGATTCACATGACAGACCTATTGGAGAAATTTTTTCTAATAAGATGACAACTCACAAGATCTTGAGAGCTAAATATTACTAGTCAACAATGTTCAAATATTCCCACACATATGTTCGAAAATGTAAAACATGCTATAAGTGCATTGGCAAGGAGAAGAAATCAACAATTCCTTTACAACTGATCAATATTGTTGAAAATCCTTTCAAGTAGTGAGGTTTGTATGTCATCAGCAAGATCAATCCAAATTCTTCCATACAACAAAAATACATCTTGATAATGACATATTACTTTACATCATGGACCGAGGCTATACCACCAACTAAAGTAATGACAAGTTCATGATTCAATTTCTAGAGCATCGACTAGTTACCATGTTTGGCATATCAACTACTTGTGCTTTATATGATTCCACTTATTTTTCTTCTTTAAAGTTAACTGAGTTTGTTTTAGATAAGTGGATCATTTTATGATATTCAACTAACTATTACCCCTAGGGAAATGGTGTAGCTAAATCAACTAACAAAAATCTAATCTACATCCTAAAACAAATTGTAGTTGACCATCAAGAAATTGGCACAACATCATACCAAGTGTAATGTGGCATGAAAAACGTTACCCCCAAAGCCTATTTAGGAACATCTCCCTATTTTTTGGTCTATGGAAAGAAATCCATCCTTCCCTCAAACATATTCCAACCATCTCTCCAACTATCCCAAGCTTCACCTTGGCAAAATTTCCTAATCATTTGAAGAAGAGAGAGAGAAGGAAAAGAATATTGTTTTGTGCATCAATAGATGGTTAAGAGATGGCTTGAAAAAAAATATACAAGAGAAAACGACTTCTAGGTGGGGGACCTTGTTTTAAAGTGGGATGAGCCACATTAAAAAATGGTAATCATATTGAGTTCCAACAATTATGGCTCGGTTCTTTGTGGTTGAAAAATTGTCCTCGACACACATAGATTGCAAAACTAGAAGGAGAAGTATACATCCTTCCTCTCAATGTTATGAAGAGATACTTCAACTAGTTAACTTGTATATAGGTAGATTTCTTTTGTTTTCCTTTAAATTTTTCATTTCTATTTTGCTTATTTTATTTGTCTGATTTGAATTGATCAATTTTTTTTATTTTCTTTAATCATTGTTATACTTACTTAGTTCCTTTTCAAATAATTTATTTTGAGTCCTTATTCTCAAAAAATGATTGATTATACCTTGCAAGTGCTCTAATTGTTTTAGGATCCTTGAGCGTAGCTATCTAGAATCATGGAAATCCACTCTGAGTGTAAGGGACAAGATTCAATTCACAAACTCTTTGATCATTACCTTAGTCCAGTATCCAAGTTGTCAACTTAGTGGTGGAACATTGCTTGAACAAAAGATGGCTATGAGTAGCTCAGACCTAATTCTTGGGAGGCTACTTGTTATGCTTATCCAAGGCTCCACCCACACACTTAATAATGACTTATGGTTCACTCAAAATTTGATTTAGTTCCCAAGGTTTTACATACAAAAAATATGTGATGCTTATCATTAAAACAAGGATATCTTAAACAATTCTTAGATATACGTATCATCCAGTATTCCTTTAAAGAATAATTAAGGTCCTCCATCCACCTCTTTTTCAAAAAATAAAATCAAAAGGTAGTGGATTGGGAAAGACATTTTAAATCATGTGCGACTTGCAGGTGTGTCCATTGATGGTATGGGCGCTCGGTGGCAGTGAAGCAAGGACTATGATATCAGGGTGGCTCCATCAAGGCTATGGACACTCATTGCCACCTGAGAGAACATGAATAAAGTAGCTTGAATCTTCAACTCTCTTGTGTTTAGCAACTTTGTGGTAGTACAATGTCATCTGAGGGAACTCCATGCTTCTAGCCTAAAACATAGAAAACAATTACTTTTATGAAAATTTTAGGAAATAAATTTGGTCATTTAATTATTTTTTCGACATTTAGTTAGCTGCACATTAATTATAATTGTTGGAGAGATGTTATTATCTAGGTAAGTTCGTAGAGGCAAAGGGAAGGAGTGTGAGAGATAGTTGTAATCAGAGTTTGGTTGTTGCAATTCTTCCTTGAACAATAAGAAAAAAAATTATCATTGACCGGTGGATGTTTCCATTATGAAGGGTTTTACCAGGTAAAACCCTTGTATTCTTTGTGTGTTATTGTTGCATTGTATCTTTTTGTCATTTAATCTCATTTGGTATGCTTCCGCTATCCAACAAGTGATATCAAATCATAGGAAAAAAGAGAAGAGACAACATGACTGATTTTTTTTTTTCCGTTGAAGGATGGAGGATGGATTCGTCACACGCACGATAATTTTTGGCATATCGCTCCCTGAGCTTTGTTGTAGGGACCCAATAATATTATATTTTGTTCTAATGATAATGTCATATTTGGTTCTAATGATATTTTTTTTGTGGGATCCTACTTTCCACAAAATCACCATTAACATAGATGTCATATTTGATGAATTTTCACTCATAAGATCAGATGTAGATGTTGAAATGAAACAGGAAAAAGTATTAGAAACTCAACAAATTCAGTTGGAGACTTGATCATCTATAGGATAGAAGGATAATGAAAATGTTCATGAAGAATCTCTTGTAGAAGAAGATAATGATACGGAAAATTTCGAAGAAATTGATGAAATACCACAACAATCTCTACGGAGATCTACATGGGTCATAAATTTTCCTAAGAGGTATGATGATCATGCTACATCTATTTCTTTGATTTCAAATGATGGTGAACCTCTTTGTTATCAAGAAGCAATAGAGGTATCTGATAGTGCTAAATGGAAAGTAGCAATGAAAGAAGAAATGGATTCCTTAGAGAGAAATAAAACATGGGACCTGGTAGAACTTCTGAAGGAAAGGAAGGTTGCTAGTTGCAAGTGGGTTTACAAATTGAAAAAGGGTGTTGATGATAAACTTGAAAGGTACAAAGCAAGGCTGGTAGAAAAAGGGTATTCTCTAAATAAAGGTATTGATTTCAATGAATTTTTTTCACCAGTTGTTAATCTTGTTTCAATTCATGTTGTGTTAGCACTAGTTTCTTTACTTGATCTGGAGTTAGAGCAGCTAGATGTTAAAACAACTTTTTTACATACAGATTTGGATGAGGAAATATATATGGAACAACCAAAATGGTTTGTTTAGGATTGCAATAAAAGGTTTGTTTTAAAACTCAAGAAGTCATTGTATGGCTTGAGGCAGTCTCCCAGGAAATGGTACAAAAATTTTGATTCCTTCATGGTGAACCACAATTTTACAAGAAGTGAGTGATCATTGTGTTTACTTTAAAAAGTTGGAAAATGACATATTCATTATTTTGGTGTTATATGTTGATGATATGCTTGTAGCAAGAAAAAGCATGGTTGAAATCAACAAGTTAAAGGTTTAGTTGGCTAGGAAGTTTGATATGAAGGATCTAGGAGCAACAAAACAAATCTCGGGCATGGAGATACACAAAGACAAGAAAAATGTTAAGTTGTGGTTATCAAAACATAATATGTGGAGAAAACACTTATGAGGTTTAGAATGAATAATGTGAAACCACTAAAAATCCCTTTAGCTTCCCATTTCAATCTTTCTTCAAGTTTATGTCCTAGAAACAATGAAGAAAAGGAATATATTTCTTGTGTACTATATTCTAATGAAGTAGGAAGTTTGATGTATACAATGGTAAGTACTTGGACATATATTTTTCATGGAGATGGTCTTGTGAGTAGATACATGACAAATCCAGGTAAAGAGCATTGGGTAGTTGTGAAATGGGTGCTTCAGTATCTTAGGGGCACACATAATTATTGTATCACCTATAATGGTTGTAGTGATTTAGTCTGTGGCTATGTCGATTCATATTCTGCAGGTGACTTGGACATGAGGAGAACAACTTCATGATATGTCTTTACTCTTGTAGGTGGACCTATTAGTTGGATGTCAAAGCTTCAAAACATAGTTTCTTTATCCATTACTAAGGAATAATACATAGTTGCCTCACATGCTTGCAAGAAGACAATTTGGTTAAAAGGTTTGCTGGGTGAGTTTGGAAGGATGCAGGACAAGATGAAACTATTCCGTGATTGTCAAAGTCCTCTTCATTTGGCTAAAAATCCATCTTTTCACAATAAGACAAAACATATCCATATTAAATGCCATTTTGTAAGGCAAGTTATTGATGAAGGTAGAGTGGCTATGGAAAAAGTCCATACAAAAGAAAATTGTGCAAACATGTTCACGAAACCATTGTTGTTAGAGAAGCTACGATGGTGCTTGGCTTCTCTTGGCTTGCACGAATAAATTTGGGCATGATCTATTAGGTAAATTGTTGTCAAGCTAGAGATTGTTGAAAAGGTGCCAACCAATTTCCCACGGATATGATATTGGTGGATTTCCTGGCTCCTATTATTCTAGCTTCAGTTGATCAAATCATCTAAAAATAGAATTAGTTAGGTTCACATTAATTATAACTATTAGAGAGATGTTATTATTTATGTAAGCTCGTAGAGGTAAAGGGAAGGAGTGTGAGAAATGGTTGTAATATGAGTTTGGTTATAGTAACTCTCACTTGAACAATAAGAAAACTGATTATCATTACTCCGTTCATATTTCGCTTCTAAAAATTTTACCATGTAAAATCGATATGTTCGATATGTTCTTTGTGTGTTTGACTATTGTTTTGTATATTTGATTGTTATCTTGATTTATGATTCCATGTAAAATCGATATGTTCGATATGTGTTTGACTATTGTTTTGTATATTTGATTGTTATCTTGATTTATGATTCCACTGCCCAATAATATATACGCTTGAAGGTTGATTTGAACTATACAAAAAATGGAAGGAAAGTAAACAGTAGCAATGGAAGTTAGATAACACAAACAAGCAAAACCCCACAAGCAAAAGAGCTCAACAAGAGAAAAGCCCCACGACCAACGACAACTGCTAGGTAGGATTTATTCAAACCGAAGAGAACAAGAGCTATACTCAAGCTTAGATATACCAAATGTGCATAATTTCAATATGATTTATTCATACCGAAGAGAACAAGAGCTATACTCAAGCTTAGATATACCAAATGTGCATAATTTCAATATGATTTATTCAAACCGAAGAGAACAAGAGCTATACTCAGGCTTAGATATACCAAATGTGCATAATTTCAATATGATTTATTCAAACCGAAGAGAACAAGAGCTATACTCACGCTTAGATATACCAAATGTGCATAATTTCAATATGATTTATTCAAACCGAAGAGAACAAAAGCTATACTCACGCTTAGATATACCAAATGTGCATAATTTCAATATGATTTATTCAAACCGAAGAGAACAAAAGCTATACTCAGGCTTAGATATACCAAATGTGCATAATTTCAATATGATTTATTCAAACCAAAGAGAACAAAAGCTATACTCAAGCTTAGATATACCAAATATGCATAATTTCAATCATATTGAAGGTAGGAGATTGCAGCGGGTATCAGTTCCACCACTAGGAGAAGAGCACCGCATCTTACAGCAACTTTGGATAAGCATTGATTTTTGACTATATTTTGTTTAAAAGAATAATGGGACTTGTATATTGTTGACCTTAATGGGATGGTAAATGGGAATCATTAAACGCCAGCCACAAAGTTAACTTGGTCATTTCAATTATCAATATATAAATAATATATAAATACAACTATCAAGCATAATTGTTTATTTATTTATTCTATGGTTGTGTGTACGCCATAGAAGAAGATGCAAATAAGAAATACATGATTGTGCGTACGCCTGTCGCTATTGCTACCGGTATAGTTCTATAATTTTTGAGTTCCTGCCCCATGGGAAGCGTCAGCTTGAAAGAATCTATCTGGACGTACTTATTGTTCTCTTAATGGTCCGTATGGAGATATTTCAACGTTGCCTTGAACAATATAAGCAATGAAAGGAAAGTAGACAGTTGCACTGAAGCCCAATAACTGGAGGAATCAAGCAACGGAGTTCTATTGGATAAAATCCCGCCTACAAACGACAACTGCTAAGTGTACTTTGTTCAAACTGAAGACAATGAAAGCAATACTCAAAGCCTGGATATACAAAACCCTTTGCAGATATACATCAATTCAATCGTATCGAAGGAGGGAGATTCCAGATTAACTTTATATATATGCGCAAATACCTTTAATTTTTTTATATATACACAGCAAAGAACACACTTTTGTTTTCCTCCCAAATCATATAGGCACCATAGCAACAAAAAAAACCTACCACAAATTTTAAAACATGGTTCAAAGTCTTTACTATGGTTGATAGAAAGCATGCTCCAATACTGGATTATCCAACTCAAATTATTTGATAAATCCACAATGGCTCACAAGAAAGCATCACACTTATTGAAATGCATTGCACTAAACTAGATCAGATTGCCCTTTCGGTCATGCATCATATCGATGACAAATAAAACCCAATCAAGTTGAGAAGTGGATTCGAGCATTATTGTCAACCTTTGGTAAAAAGCAGGGCAGAGGTCTCCAAAATTACATATTCAAATGAGGTAATTTGGTTTACTTTTATCCTCTTGCAAGAAGGAAAAAAATGAGAATGAAGGGGGCCATCCTTCCGTGTGTGGCTGTATTGTCATTTCCAAAAATGTAATGAACCTGATCAAGATTTAAAAAAACATATTCAGATGAAGCATGTTTTCCCATGCACATTAGAAAACAAGGTGGAGCAGCACCATGTATTATGATAATAAATCTACTATTACTTCTGCACATTTTAAATTACTACTTTTGTTTTATTAATTTAAAAAATATTTATTAATTATTAATAACATCTTTCAACTTATATAACTATTTTTGTTTTATTAATTAAAAAAATAATTTATTAATCACTAATAACACCTTTCAACTTATATCAACTACTTTTATAATGTGTGATTTTCATAATATATTTGATAAATCATTGAGTAAAAACTACTCCTAATTGTATTTTTGAAATAGTTTCAG
>JASDQU010010673.1:21011-34262 GCA_032191745.1 Picea mariana | reverse complement strand
AACTATATCTAACAAATCCTTGATAATAATAGAATTTCACACTAAACACAAGACAAGTAGGAGTTAATTACTCCAACACCCTCCCTTAACCAATACTTGGCTTTGATCTCTAATCTTTGTCATCTATGTCTCGTATAGTCTTCATGAGCATCTCTATCCACTTCTGAAATTTCATAGAGTACGCTCTTTCACATAATCATTCATTCGAACTACCACTAGATTCATTGAAGATACAATTGTTTTTTACCATCAATTTCATATTTGTAATGATTGACAATTATATATGCTTCTATCTCCCAAAATACATATTTGTCAAAAAAGCGGTTTAGATATTGAATTATTCTATTGACATACTTTCATCTCTCTAAATACATAGCTCGTTGTATTTTCCGGTTATATAGGAAAATAGCCTAGGTACTAAATGTATAGAGAATTTAGTCTTACAACATAACCTCATTCAACTCACAAGTACACAAATTGTAGTCATAAACTAATAGAAATGTTCTCGCTGACATACATTGTTCATTGTATTCATTAAGAAACAAAAACTCTTTAGTTATGTTATCATGTTCTAAAAATATATGAGAGGTTCTTCATTATTTGATCTCTAATCTTTGTCATCTATAAACTACGTTTGGTATAGTCTTCATCAACATCTCTATCCACTTCTGAAATTTCATAGAGTATGCTCTTTCACACAATATTTCATTTGAACTACCACTAGATTCATTGAAGATGCAATTGTTTTTTACCATCAATTTCGTATTTGTAATGATTGACAATTATATATGCTTCTATTTGCCAAAATACATATTTGTCAGAAAAGCAGTCTAGATATTGAATCATTCTATTGACATACTTTCATCTGTCTAAATAGATAGCTCATTGTATTTTCCGGTTATATAGGAAAACAGTCTAGGTACTAATGTCTAGAGAATTTAGTCTTACAACATAACCTCTTTCAACTTGAAAGTACACAAATTGTAGTCATAAACTAATAGAAATGTTCTTTCATTAAGAAACAAAAACTCTTCAGTTATGTTATCCTGTTCTAAAAATATATGAGAGGTTCTTCAATATTTGATCTCTAATTTTTGTCATCTATGTCTGGTATAGTCTTCATCAACATCTATATCCACTTATTAAATTTCATAGAGTACGCTCTTTCACACAATCATTCATTCGAACTACCACTAGATTCATTGAAGATACAATTGTTTTTTACCATCAATTTCATATTTGTAATGATTGACAATTCTATATGCTTCTATCTGCCAAAATACATATTTGTCAAAAAAACAGTCTAGATATATTGAATCATTCTATTGACAAACTTTCATCTGTCTAAATCATAGCTCGTTGTATTTTCCGATTATATAGGAAAATAGCCTAGGTACTAAATGTATAGAGAATTCAGTCTTACAACATAACCTCTTTCAACTCACAAGTACACAAATTGTAGTCATAAACTAATAGAAATGTTCTTGCTGACATAAATAGTTCATTGTATTCATTAAGAAACAAAAACTCTTCAGTTATGTTATCACGATCTAAAAATATATGAGAGATTCTTCATTATTTGATCTCTAATATTTTTCATCTATGTCTAGAATAGTCTTCATCAACATCTCTATCCACTTCTGAAATTTCATAGAGTACGCTCTTTCACACAATCATTCATTCGAACTACCACTAGATTCATTGAAGATACAATTGTTTTTTACCATCAATTTCATATTTGTAATGATTGACAATTCTATATGCTTCTATCTGCCAAAATACATATTTGTCAGAAAAACAGTCTAGATATTGAATCATTCTATTGGCATACTTTCATATATCTAAATACATAGCTCGATGTATTTTCCAGTTATATAGGAAAACAGTCTAGGTACTAAATGTATAGAGAATTCAGTCTTACAACATAACCTCTTTCAACTCACAAGTAGACAAATTGTAGTCATAAACTAATAGAAACGTTCTTGCTGACATACATAGTTTGTTGTATTCATTAAGAAACAAAAACTCTTCAGTTATGTTATCCCGTTCTAAAAATATATGAGAGGTTCTTCATTATTTGATCTCTAATCTTTGTCATCTATCTCTGGTATAGTCTTCATCAACATCTCTATCCACTCCTGAAATTTCATAGAGTATGTTGTTTCACACAATCATTCATTAGAACTACCACTAGATTCATTGAAGATACAATTGTTTTTTACCATCAATTTCGTATTTGTAATGATTGACAATTCTATATGCTTCTATCTACCAAAATACATATTTGTCAGAAAAGCAGTCTAGATATTGAATCATTCTATTGACATACTTTCATCTGTCTAAATACATAGCTCGTTGTATTTTCCGGTTATATAGGAAAACAGTCTAAGCACTAAATGTATAGAGAATTCAATCTTACAACATAACCTCTTTCAACTCACAAGTACACAAATTGTAGTCATAAACTAATAGAAATGTTCTTGCTGACATACATACTTCGTTGTATTCATTAAGAAACAAAAATTATTCAGTTATGTTATCCTGTTCTAAAAATACATGAGAGGTTCTTCATTATTTATTTCACAAACAACTAATAAATTGTCTCAAAATACAAATTGTTCTACCACACTAAATGCATGCTGGAAATCTCTGAAAGAAGTTATTATAGCAATCGCATCTGGTTCTTGATCGTTTGCTCATCATCGTACTCGAAGGAATCCACAGAAAAGTGCCTGTAATGCTGCGTTGAAAACCTGGAGTGCAGTGATTTGAGAAATTGAAACCCTGGGCACCTGGTTGTGACTAGTCCATCAATAACTCCGGTAGTAAATATGAAGCACTTGAGGAGATTAAATAGATCCCCCGCTTCACCATACAGTGTGAAGACAACAAAGGAAATAATGTATGCACCATTGGTGAGGAAATTGTGAAAGGATTTAAAATTTGTTGGAGTATTTGGATCTCCCAGAAAGACGTCGGACCTGAACCTGCACATGTTTCAGTGATCTAAGAGACTCCCCCTTTTCACGTGAAATGATTCTTCTATGCAACGGTTTCAACAACAACTTCTCGAAAACAACAAGGCTTCTCTATGCCACAATCCTTCTCCAATCATGTACAAACATCTCTCTAACTCACACATGTATAAAAACACATACACCAACACACTCTACATAATATGGGCCTTCTCTCACCTGGAGCAACTAGCTCTAATACCAACTTAGAAAATCATTGCACACAAAAACTATTCTATCTTTTTTTTTATGCTTGAGTCAAGCACACATTTATACATGAAGTTTTCAGTCAACTACACAACAAATTCACTAGGGAATATCTCAACTACAACCATAAATAAGATCTAAGAGTTGGAGAAAATCTCACACAATCAACTAAGTCTAATAAACTCTTCAATAATAAAATCTAATAAAATCTCACACTAAACACAAGTAAGAGTTAATTACTCTTAACAATTGCAACAAATATGAATACCACCCACCAAAAAAGAATCTTACAACTCTTGAAAGCACTTACTTTTTATTTTTTCTAAATAAATTCAATTTCCACATTCAAATGTAGAACTCATAATAAATATATTGTTATAATTAAGTTAAATCTATTAAATAAACAAATTAAATGCGTTCCCAATTCTATATTCTAAAAAATAACTCTACATAGTTTTGGAAGATCTTTGGTAAGGTGGATAATTTAATTAAAAAATTTGTATTAACATATTTCTTGTTTTTCTTGCATTTTTAATGAAAAATGTATGGTGTTTTCAAATATCTTTGATAACGTGAAGAGAGCCTCTTTATAAATTGTGAGTCCTCAAGATAAAAATATAACTATAAAGATCTTTGGTCAATATCAAGCTCCATTATATCATATACTCTTTTATTAAAAGATTCTTGTTGTTTCTCACATTTTTTAAACTAAAAGTTTATTTATTTTGTTTTTAAGAAAACCTTTGGTAAAGTGTGTTTATAATTAGATAATACAAAAGTTAATACAACTCTACAGAATTTTGGTCAATAGATAATGTAACTCTACAGAATTTTGTTCAACACCAAGGTGTCATATATATATATATATATATTAATTTAGTTAAATAGTTTTAATTTTGTAATTTAGTTAAATAGTTTAAATTTTGTTTTTTATTTATATATATATATATATATATATTCCAAAAAAAAAAAATCATAATTTTCATTATGATAAACTAAATTACATTTTGTAGATACACTCTTGGTGTATTCTTGTGATACAATATGTCTGCATACTTCATATCGAGTAGTTATTTCTTCTTCATCCCGTGGGATTTTACATAGACATTCCCCAAAAATCTGTAATGCTACAATGTACTAAGTATCGTCTTCATAGTATCTTTCTTAGATTTTGTTTCCAAAATCTTGTAAAAACTTTTAACAGTTACATTCATTTACAAAAAGGTTCTTTGTTGTTTCTGTATTTGTTCATTTATGTATTATGTGATCTTTTAGTGGCCCATCTCCATGTATGCGCACTTTTTCGAAGCCTTGTCTGCTTCTTTATTTCTTTCCCTGTAGACATGTTGACAAGAAAAGAAGTCAGAAATTTTCTGCAGTGATTTTATGTATTCCACAATATTGGCAAGTATGATATTATTGCATCTTTGAGTCTTGATTATCCGGTTTATTGCATTTTTTGAGTCTCCAAAAACTGTTAACTTTTTGCAGTCCTTTTCTAGTGCAAAAACCATGAGAAGTTTAAGGCTCATTAATTCAACATAATTGTTTGTTTCATTTCCCAATCCAGTAGATAAAGTGAAGTAGTGTGTGTCTGAGTAGTATAGTAAGCCTCCTCCTCCATAGGTGTAATGTTGGGAAGCTCCATCAATAAAACCCCAAGGTGTGGATTTTTCCATGTATACTTGTTTTATTACTCTCTTCTTTGTTCTTTCTTTTGATGAAAAGGAGGATAAAATAGACAAATTGTTTAGTGAGGTTTTCCTGGGAGTTGTAGTCGCCTCTTTGAAGATGGATTCATTTCTTGCTATTCAAACTCCCCAAGTGATCAGTAAAGGGAGTAATCTGTATGTTTTGTAAGTGGAGTTTTCCCACCAGTTCTTCCAGGCTTGCTCCAAGGTGTGGCCTTCCCAGTGAAAAGGGAAATTCAGAGTGCTTGAAACTTTTGACCAGACCACTTTTATGTAAATGCAATCAAGGAAGAGGTGTACTGTCGATTCTCCCTCAGTCTTGCACAGTGGGCATCTACTTGGTCCGACAAAATATATTTTTTGTAGTCAATCCCAGGTTGGGGCTTTGCTTGAAGCACACACCACCAGAAGAGTTTTTCCTTGGCTGGACCATTGATCTTCCAAATATTTTTCCACCACCAGACTGGTTCAGCTTCAGAGAAATATTGCATTAGTTGTAAGTATCCTTCTTTTGGAGTGTATATACCAGACTCATTTCTATCCCAGACCAATTCATCTTCTTGTTCTCTTACCCTGATTTGTGAGAGAAAAAGGGCATTTCGATAATTCTCAAATTATGTTGAATCTTCAGTATTTAAATTGAGGGTAGTGGCAGTTTTCCACCCTTCAGCCCAGAGGGTAGTGGAGGGCTGGTCCGCAAGCGAGTTTGAGTTCAGTCCTTTTTGTTTTAAAGTACCTAGTAGGTGATCTGAGAGTAAGTGTTTTCCTTCGCTTCATGTCCAAGGATCAACCCCTAGCCTTACTCGAAGTCTATTTCCTACTTTCCACGCAAGATCACCTTCTATCAGAGGGAAAAATTTTATCACTGCCTTCCAGATCGTTGAAGCACCATTGAGGGATTTCTGAGTTCTTTTTATCCAAGACTCCAGGGAGTCTGGTTCAATGTACTTTTTAATGACAACCCTTGTCTAGAGTCTTATTTTAGTAAGAAGGCGCCATCCCCCTTTGTCAGCTAAGGCTTTGGAGAAAACATGTATATTTTTTAATCCCCAACCGCCTAAATCTTTTGGGACTGCAATCCTTTTCCATCTTACCCAAGGAGTCACATTTGTATCTTTCTTTCCACTCCACAGAAATTTGAAAGATAGTTTTCTAGTTGCCTCCAAAGTTCCTTTTGGGATCCAAGACAGTGACATCCAAAATAATGGGATGGCTTCCAATACTGATTTTACTAGCACCAATCTACCAGCTCTGGAGAGCCATTTGTGACTCCAAAAACTTAATCTTTTTTCTAATTTCTTCAGGAGCCAAGACCAATCCTCCTTCCTGTAATCATTTGGTTTCAATGTGAATCCTAGATACTTGAGTCCTTCATCAATCGTTTTCTCTTCAAATGGAAAGAGAAGTTTCTATCGTCTTTTTTCCAATTCTGAGAGACAAGAGGTGGTGAGGGTAGACTTTCCTTTATTTATTATCATTCCCGTAGCTTTAGAGAAGAGTTTCAGAGTGTTATTGAGATTGTCTGCTTCCCCTCTAGTTCCTGTAGAGAAGACAAGAATGTCGTCTACAAAGAGAAGTTGAGTTATGTGAAGAGTATTGGAGATATTGATGCCTAGGAAAGACCCATATCATTTTTTGTTGCTATATCCCTTCTTAGTCCTTCAGCAACAAGAAGAAACAGTAGAGGGGAAGTGGACAGTCTTGTCTTAAACCTCCTTCAGATCTAAAGAAATCCGTAGCTGACCCATTTATGAGGACTGAGAAAGTTGTAGTTGAAAGACAACACGTAATCCATCTAATAAAAGGAACTGTAAATCCTAGATGCGTTAAAAGTAATCGGATATAGAGCTAACTTACCTTGTCATAGGCTTTGGATAGATCGATTTTAAGAACCAAACTCTTTAGCTTCCTAGTCTTTATGTTGTGTAGGGCTTCCTATGCCACTTCTATTGCTTTGTGAATCTGCCTTCCCTCTAGGAATCCAAATTGCTCCAAAGAAATTTTATCATAAAGTATCATCTTAAGTCTTATGACTATGACTTTGGAGATTATCTTGTAGATGCAGTTGCACAGAGAGATCAGTCTGAAATCATGTAGGGTGTCCGAGTTGTCCTTCTTTGGAATAAGGGAAATGAAGGTTGAGTTTAAACTCACTGGAATTTGTTCAGTAAGCCTTGTCTCTTCAACTAGGCTTAGTATATCTTGTCCAATAGTATCAAATAAGACCAGAAAGAACTCAATTGTCCATCCATCTAGTCCTGGGCTTTTGTCCTTTTGAAATCTTTTCATTACATCCTTAAGTTCTTCTAGTGTTACCTTTTCCATAAGCATTCTATTGTCTTCCTCACTAGTAAAGCCTAGAAAGTAATGTACCATTTGAATCACTTCTTCTATTGTGGCCTTGTTTTCTGCTTTATAGAGATCCTGGAAGAACTTTTTCCCAATTTTTGCCATTCCTTCGAAAGTATGTTCCTTTTTTCCATCTTGATCCTTTAACTGCCAGATTCAATTTGTGCATTTTCTACCTTTTGGCAAATGCTTGGAAAAACTTTGTGTTCTCGTCTCCACTCTTCAACCAGGTGACTCTGCTTTTTAATCTCCATGTTTCTTCTTTTTCCTTTAGTAGTATGTTTCTTCTTTCTTCCAATTTTAGCAGATTTAGTTTGGCATGAGTTGTATCAAATCCTCCACCCTGTTCTTCTGAGATAAGGTTTAGTTGTGATTCTAGTTTCTTTAGTTCCAAATCCTCTTTTAGTATCTTTTTATGTGCCCAGGTCTTCGTCCTCTCCTTGATAATGTGTAGATTTTTTACAAAGTGTAGACTTGTCGCCTCATTGCTCTCTAGGTTATAAATTCACCAATTTTCCTTAATCATCTTTAAAAAAGTTTCATCACTGAGCCAGATTCTGTTGAATTTGAAAGGATTGGGTGGCTTATCCATCCCAGTTCTTATCTCAAGAAAAATTGGATAATGATCCGAGATTCCTCCGTGTCTTATCCATTGTTTCAATTGAAAGGATTTTTCTAGTAGAGTATCCTTTATCAAGAACCGATCCAGTCGTTTTGCAATGTTGTCTTCTCCCACTCTATTATTCCTCCAGGTTGGTTTGAATTTAACCAGCTCAACATCCAGAAGATTGAGTTCTTCCAGTTTTTGTGTAAAGTAGGTCGAGAGGGGGTCAGATCTCACATGGATTCCCCAAACTTCTTTAATGCCTAAAGAGAAATTTAAGTCTTCTCCCAAAATTAAGTTGTTTTATTTTAGGAAGGACTTTTTGATGACAACGTCTTAGTAAGAGCCTTTGTTGTGACAGGGGCCATAGATGTTCACAATATTAAGGGGATTTTCAAGTTCTGTTGAGATGACTGTGATCCCAAGTCCGGATTCAAAACCCCAAGAGTTGAGGACTTTTATAGTACGACAATTCCATTTGATAGCTAGTCCTCTAGATCTCTCGATCGAGTCCAAGGTAATGAAGCTCCAATTCGGTAAAAGAAAAGAGAGTCTGCTATCAACTTCCATCCCTTCCCCCAAAGTTTCTTGAAGGAGAAGCACATCCGGATGTTTTGTGAGAATCATCCTTTTTAGGCATAGTTCTTTTAGGGGACTAGCCAAAACCCTACAATTGAAGGAGCATCACTTCATCAAGGCCCCTTTCCCAGGGTTCGCCTTGCTCTAAGCGCCCTTTCAATAGAAAACTATTTCCCTGCTAATAAATCAATTCTATCTCTCTTCTGTTCTTTTGAGAAGAGTAATTTCCTTCCTCTACCAGATTTATCTACTGGAGTCGGGTCCAAGGCTAAAATTCATGAGTGTTCTCTGTTTTGTGATCTTAAGAAGTATCTTCTTGAGGAGGTATCAGTCGATGAAGTGGTGGAATCATCTAAGGCAGGGGTAGGGGACGAAGCAAGTAGGACCGGGGGTAGGAGGGAAGAAGAGGAGGTCGGGGAAAGGGCAAGGCATCGAGGGGGTGAGGAGGGATGTGGAAAGCGGGGTTGAAAATTAACCAAGGGAGGGAACATGGGGAGGATGAGTGAGAGAAGCCACTCAAGACTTTTAATAGACAAATTGTTTATTAAAACAATAATAGAGGGGGAAGGGTTAGAGGAGGTACCCGTGACTAGGAAGTCAGAGTCTTCTGTCTAGACTGGAGCTTGTTGGGTCGGGCATGTGGTAGCTAGCTCTAAATAGGGTTGCACCAATTCTTCTTCCATAGCTCCTATGAGGTATTTCGTTTGACATCCCTACTCCTTTTGTGGGGAGGGTTCAGGAACCGAAGACCCAACGTTTTACTGTAAATTTTTATGCCTCTCATACACCATTCCTCTTGTTCTTAGAGGGAGTTTGCAGTTTTTAACCAGATGTCCATACTGATGACATCTTTGACATCTGAACGATATGTTTTCATAGTCCAATTTTTGAGAATAAGTGTAATCTCCCCAGGTGATGTCCATCTCTTCCCCCAGACCTTCCCTGACATTCAAATTAACTAGAATTCTTCCAACCTTCCTTTGTTCTATTTCTTCATAAGACATATCCGCATCCAAGAAATATCCTAAGAAATTCCCAATTTTTTTGAAGTACTCAAAGGACCATAGATGGAAGGGAAGTGTTGGTAGTCTTACCGAGACCGGAATTTTGTCGAGGCATTCTGTACTTGCATAAAATAGTGGATTCCATGGTTTGAGAAGCATTGGAGAGTTTTTGATACTCCATGCTTTAATTAGTACCCATTTGGAGTGTTTGTTGCTTTGGAAGGTGAAGGCGTACCAATTCCTATTTAATTCCACCAGTTCCGATGAGTATTCAAGCTCGACCTGCCAAGCATCATGAATCCAATCTCGGATGGTTTTCATCGTGAAGACCCTACCATTCACTCTCCCAACAATTGTTTGGCTTGCCATATGGGTGACTTAGTTGAACTCCACATCTTCACCAAGAGCTAGGTTCCCAACTTTCCCTTTGTTCTTTCAATTTTTTCGCTTCAACCTAGGACCTGTTTCTCTGCCTCTAACAACACCTTCTGGGGTAGTTAAGTGCTTTTTTATGTGCTCTCTGGTGGAGAAGGGTTGTTCAAATCCACTACATTCATCAGGTTCCATCTGAGCAGTGATAAAACCCTTATATGAGGAGAAAGGAGCCGCAGAAGGTCCTAACTCAGAGGGAACCGGGGGGCCCATGACTTTGCTAGAGGGGGGGAAAAGGAGTGTAAGATTTGGAGGGGTGAGTCCTCCTGTAATGGAGTTTACCAACTCTAGATCAGTATCTTGAGGTGGACTTAGAGGGGGTAAAAAGTTTGTAGGAGTGTTTGAAGACTTAGAAAACCATGGTTCTGTGAAATCTCCGAACAATAGTCCATCAGGAAGAGTGGGAAGTGGGGGGGAAAAGGGTTCGACCTAGGAGGAGCAGAGACGAAGTCATCAGGGTTCTCCAGCTGTTCGAGTGGCCCTCCACCTACCAAAAAATCTTTAGTGTATACTACTAATTAAATGTTTAGTTAAATTTTACTAATTTTGGGGTCTTTAAGTTAAGTAATAGAAAATTAATATATTTATGATTCATGGAATCGAGCTTATAAGTTTGTTCGCTTACAAGTTTTCAATACATTTTTTTACTAAGTTAATACTTTAATATATCTATCTATCTATATATATATATATATATATATATATATATGATGGTGATGATGATGATGATGATGTTTTAGTAATTTTGAGGCATGCTTTTTTGTATATGATAATTGCCTTGAAAGTAGTAATTTAAGGTGGAGTGAAGCGTCATTCATCAACTTTGAGTGCTTTGGTTCCTTTTCCATCGACCATATGCGTCCAACAAGTCCAGCCAAGTGTGTCTAGTGCATTGGAAAATAGTTTAACGTTACCAATGTTGAAGGAAATGTATGCCCTACCCATAAATTTAGGTAATGAGAACCATTCATTGCTTATGGATTTAACACTTAGCAATATTTTCCACCATAAGATATTAGTTAATCCATAACACAAGTATTTATAACCACTTTATAAAAAATCATACATTCATACACATAAAATTCATACATTCATCAACATAAAATGCAGAAACAATGAGATGAACATAAAAAAACATTCCATTATATATATATATATATATATATATATATATATATATATATATTCAACACCGTCTAAATTGTACATTTTTACAACATGACACCTCATTCCCAATATACAAAATGACAAGAAGTGTCCTAACATGGAAAGCATCCATATGGTGGCCTATATACATAATGGCAGTGATTGGTCAATCATTGACCATTGCCACCCTTAGGAGTATCCTGGAAATATATATTTCTTATCTTTCTTGAGGAATCACCTCAAGTGGTTTTGGGCCTAGGAGTGCTTCATCGCTTATTGCCACCCTTAGGAGTATCCTGGAAATATATATTTCTTATCTTTCTTGAGGAAGCACCTCAAGTGGTTTTGGGCCTAGGAGTGCTTCATCGCTTTGGAGACTACACAAAGAAAAAACATTGTCATATTGTTTTTCCTCAATGAATTAACAGAGATACAAAAAAATACTTTGTAATTTAACCTAAGACAACTCACTGCATATGCTACTAATAATCATGAGGGTGTTACCTTCCTATGCAACCCCAATCTCTTAGTGAAGCCACCCTTTATTATTTACAAGGATCAAATACATAAAATTAAACAAATATGTGTAAAATCAAATTCATGATAATATAAAATAGCATCAACACATTATCTCACCTTGAATATCTTGGTCCTCGATAGAGAATCGCTCGAAGGTGGAGCACTTGGTTGTACAACCTAATTCGAGGAAACCTCTATTATGGAAGCCTCCATAGATGGGGACAATGGAAATGGTGGTGGGGGTGCTTGGCATATGGATGCATCCATTGTGGATGGGTGTGATAGAAGAGGTGGTGCAGATGGGTGTTATGCGAGTGAATCCACTAATGATGCATGAAAAAAAAAAGATGTTGGGAGTGGGAAACGATGGACCCCCACAGGATGTACAAGTGATGAGAACTCCCTTGTCTTGGATTAAGGTAGCCCAAAAGATGAGCCCAAGTGCCGAGGGAGTGCAGTAGTATTGTAACTAGAAAATATGTATGTGACCTGCATACATATTAATAATATTGAACTATTAGTATCAAATAGTAAAATTCAAAAAACATAAAAGCAATAAATTCGAGATTTAAACGATAATTAACTCTACACATGATAGTTGTGATGCATGTGACTTGCCCATTATATATGGACATTCCTTGGAATCAATTTCTCCCACATCTTGTAGAAACACAAGAGCATTACAAATTTGAGGATGCCATAAAATAAAGAAATGACTATGGTGAATTCATCAAATGTGACATGTACCTGTGGATGGGCTACACCCAATGAGTAGGCTTCCTCTACTACTGCATCATTGGTGGAGATAGGAATTGATGCATCCATGGGCGTAGAGAGTCTGCTACATGGATGTAACAACTAGTAAACAAAACAAATATATAACAATTAAGAACATAGTCATGGTTAAGATACTAACCTCCTCCACAAAGCTATGTTGTCCATTGGCTTCCATAGGCCCATAGCAGGTCTTCCCGTAGCTCAAGCATCTATGAGGTTCACATGGATGAGTCATATTTCCATGTTCCCTCTCGTCACTAAAATATTTGTGGGGGGTGTATCTTTGAACCCTCTATCAATGTCATCAGTAGTCATTTCCTATCGAGACACTGCAGCATAGCTTCCATGTTGCACTGGGCTCCAGGTCAATGATGAAATAACTCGTATATTTTGAAAGCTCTCTAGAACAGAAGGATGTTGGGAAGGGGATGAGGACCTAACATGGGATCACGCTTGGCATGCTCTTGGTCCTGTGTGGACACTTGACCCACCCCCTAGAACTCACCCATGTCAAAGTAGATGACATGGTGACCCAAAATAAATTTATCCCATAATTTTCTCAAAAAATATAAGGGCACCTCCCTGTTATTGCAGGGAGGTTTATCAAAAACCATATACCACCTATCTATCTAATTTTGACTAATATGTGGATGGATACATGAATCAATACAAATGTGTTTTTTGGTCAAAGGTAGTTCTTGTAGGATCCCTAAAAATAGAAAATAGTTCTTGTTTTGAAATACCCAAGTCTCTGACTTGGTTTCTAACCAATCCAGTGTTGTAGTACTCAAACATTCTTTCCCTATACTCAGAAATAGAATTCAATTCCCCTTGGGAACATGTAATGGAACCCATAATGACACCCAAATAAGTAGCCAAGGACAATGTAGTTGGTTCTCTGGTGCCCCTTAGTTTATCTACAAGTGTTC
>JASDQU010010672.1:343117-354284 GCA_032191745.1 Picea mariana | reverse complement strand
TTTATTTTTTGAAAAGTTTATAGCAAAAGTATAAAAAGATCTCTTATAAGGTTCAGGTAGATTCATAGAGGTAATTGATAATCTTCTATGTTTATCAGACATTAACAAGTTCAAAAACTTATAAGAAGAGTTATTCTCAGAAGTCTTTACAGAATAGATTTTGACAAAATCCCTTAGACTATACCAAAAAAAGCATTGCATTCATCATATTAAGAGGAGATAAAACCTACATGATGCGGGTGGCCATGATTGAAACGGGGACATGGGAATTCAAATCAAGGATTATGTTGTTATCCATGTGAGAAGAGGTCATTGTTGAGCCTACCAAAGTTGAAGAAGACCGCATGGGATGAGAGAGATGGGCCTGAAGATCCTCTAATTGTGTTATGATGGCACAACATTCATCTTGGAGTTGTTGGAGGGCTTAGACAATGATGTACACAGACTTAGAGAACATAGAGCACCTAGGCCGAGAGGCTACTTAGACATGTCTGCATTGCTTGAGCGAAAGATCTGAGATCGTCAACCTTCTACTCAAGATGTGAGAGAAAAAATATGGAATTGGCACCCCACCGGTGCACAATGGAGCATGGAACAATCGAGAGACATAGAGCACATCAAACTGGCTTATCAAGAACACAAAGTGAGAACAGAGAAATGCGAGCAACTAACTAGAAGTTGAAATAGAAGGAAATAACAAGCCAAAGAACTTAATCGACACATGGGAGATTAGGGCCATAATGACCTGTCCTATCCAAAGCAGAGCCCACTTACAGAGATGATGGCTTATATGGATGGTCACAACCATGGTGGGCATGTCTAACCCACATTTGTAAGTAGATAGGCATGGGAAGGAGAAAAAATGGAAGGCAGTACGGGGGAGGTTAAGGAGAATTGACGAGGGGTGTGATGGGTGCATGAGGTGGAAATGTCAAGTAATGGTGGTGACTTGACCCCTGGGGGCTGATAATAAATGACAAGGGGCATTATGGAATAAGTCTAGAGACCAAAGTCCGTTTAATTAACAAATCCCCATTTTCCCTAAAGTGCAAAAATTTGTTTGGTGGTTTGCCCCTATGTTGTTATGGCAACAAATGTGTCATGAGTCAACTGACTCTAAGTCACGGAGGAGGCATCGGATTTTAAGGAAGATGGAGTGCAGCCTAATGTCTCGAGGGAGAGTACCCAGGTGAAGATGTGTGATGGTGTTTTGCAAATCCCTGAGTAGCGAGTTCGCAAATGTGTTGAGTTGTGGCTATGGTAAGACCTTGAAACATAGCATAAGCCTCAGCTTGGTTGTTAGTAGCATGGCCTAGATTCCATGAGAAAGTAGTGGCTATCCCTTTAGGGCCAGAGAACCTCCACTAGCTAGCTCCTGCAAGAAAAAAATAAGCTAAGATAAGAACAAATTCTCACGAGCTCCATAGTGAAACTGGGCGTTGGTCAATTCCTAAAATGCCATGGGATGAAAAAGTGTGTCACCTTTGTGACATTAAAAAGGTTGAAGATGACAAACACTCTCTTAGATTGTCCAGCCTATACCCATATTAGATCTCATTTTCAAAATATTTATCACACTACCAACCTTCCTAACCTCTTATCTCAACAAAAGTATGGTGATCTTGGAAAGCTTGTCTTAATGCTTTTCGAGCACAGAAACAAAATTCTAAAGAATCAAAAGTAATCACTTACCCTCTTAAGGTCCGATAGACCAATTTTAGTGGACCTTACAGCATCATCATCATCACAATTTTTTTAATAAATTTTCATATTATTAAACATTTACATTTAAAAAGAATTGATTTCTCTAACTAATTTATAAATTTAAAATCAAAATAAATTTAAACTAACATATAACTACAAACTTATTTAAAAATACATTTTAATAACATATAACTACAAACTTATTTAAAAGTACATTTTAATAAGAAGATTAAAAAATAAGTTAATCTTGAAAATTCTTTTAAAGAGAGGTCTAGTCTATATGGTGAAAAGAGGCACACATTTATGAACTTTGTAAAATGGATAATGAGCCCTCTTACTTTTATAATTTTGATCTTATTTTGTAAGATATATTGAGTTTAGGTGGTTGAGAGCATTATTAATAAAAATAACAAACTATTGATGATTATTCTTTTTCTCAAATGATTAAATTCTGATAAAAATGGCAAACTATTGATATATAAAATAGATATATTGAACATATAATTTTTTGTATTAACTAATATTTTCATGTGTATTTAAAGTGTTAAAATAATGAATAAATATTTTGAAAACTTATAAGAAAGTGATGATGGTGAACGTAACTATAAAATTAACCTAAAAAGACTCAATCCGTGAATTGGATTTATCACTAATGATGCATCTACATTCTCATTGAAAATAGTGCTGATAAAATGATGCAATTTCATGGCAATGATTAAAAGGTTCGATTCCAGGCTTTATACAGTTCATTCCGGATATTTCATAATACCCTGCATTGCATGCGGGAGGGCCCATGTACACGCTTATCCTCTAAAGTCTGCAAATGTTCATCTTACAATTTTACCCAAATAAATTATGAGGATTATTGTCTACTGGTTTAATGTTTTCATACACCCTGATCTTCTCAGATGATTAGATAAATAATATCACATCTTAAAATTCTAACCACATAAATTATGATTACTACAATATTGAGTTACAGTAATAATATCTCGGTAGACTTTTATCAGAAACAAGTTACAGATGGAGCTGTAGTATATTTGTTATTCAAATCATCAAATTAAATATTTTTGGTGTTGTTTAATTGTTTTATGTTTTGGTATTTTTTTTTTGCTAGAATTAGGTGATATAAATTTAGACAAAATTGTAATTTTTTGTTGTTTAAATTGTATTTTTGAATTTTGCTTATAATTTCTTGGCAATACTTTTCTGTCAATTTTACCAGAAATTTGGTCAAAAAATTGATGGAACTGAAAATTTGAGTGGTTAAATTTGTACAATCAAAATGTTTTAAGAAATTTTCTTTCAAGATGATAAATCTATTATTATACATTCAAAAATACAATTTAAACAGCAAAAAGATTTCACTCAAATTTATGTAACCCCATTCTGATTAAAAAATATCAAAAACATCAACAAAAAACTTGTAAAAACTACCAATCTGACCGATTCTGATTAAAAAAATACCAAAACATCAACTAAAAAACTTGTAAAAACTACCAATCTGATCAAACAAACCTTGTGGTCAAGTTTGACTTGTTGTTTGGGCTGCAGTATCTAGAAATTGAGAATCCTAAAATGGGCACTCATTCCCACAAGTGGACCAGACTTGCCAACCGTTAGATGTGCACTACACACAGGCATACATATAAATTCACGCCTTCGGATAGATGTACGAGCTCAACACAAATTCTGTAGAGTTGTTTACAAATAAACAGCCACCCACAATGAAAATGATGCCAGCCAGAGTCGACAAAACGTTTTCATGTTATCCTTTCAGTCTATAGACCGAACATTAACAGTGTATTGCATCATTGCATATATCCAAATGAAACCTTTTGTCTCACAGTGATCAACCCCAAGCCCACAAAGTTACTTAAATTATTGCAGAAACTGCACGTAGTAGCACTGCATTCCTCGCAGTGGGTACGGAAAGTAGTGACAGTGGGTACCTTGGGAACACAGTGGTTTGATTCTTTTTGGAAGTAATGATAGTGGGTATTGTATGAAAGACTTTAATTTGATTTTTTGGTTATAAGTTTTCTGATCGGCCACTTTAAGTATTAGATAGAAACAACTTTATAATAGTGTTTGAAATTTCTGGATATTGAACTGTGTGTTTATGAATTAGTATAAGAGTTAGTATAGATTGTTAGCCGAATCTAATCAATTTTCAATTTTCCAGCAATTCAAGCTTTTGAATATTTTCCTGGACCCTTTCCAATAATAGAACATCCAATCCATTCCTTTTTGGAAATAATATTTCTTCCAGACTTTTCGACAAAGAAATAACAATGTCACTGTGCAAAATAAGCAACTGTAAAGCATATTCAAGGCTTGCATTCCTACTAATGACTTAAACACCTTTGAGTTTTTATCCTCACCAATTCAAACTAAGCTGAATAATATATGGAAATTTGAGGATTTTTTTTTTAATGAATACAATAAATCAAATATCAATTGTAAAATTCTTTGAAAACCCCAAAAACAAACTCTTTCTCTTTCTTTCTTAAATTCTTAGTCGATTTGAATACCTCTTTAAAAAATCTCTTTTTTTATATTGTGTTAGTCGATTTGAATACCTCCTTAAAAAAATCTCTTTTTATATTTTGCTTTCTTAGATAAATATTTTTTTAAATCTTAGTCAATTTGAAAACCCCTTACAAATCTCTTTTGAATGAAAAATTATGCTTTTGGCACAAATTTTATCATACCCATTGATATAGCCCTCGGCAAGTGGGGATCTACGACAAAAGTTTGACTGTCCATACATTATGATGGGATTTACCAAAGAATCCCCGATTAACACGTCCAAAAATCGAGGGATTTGTGTTGAAAAAAAGCTCTTGACCGATGTGTCACATGTTTGCAGGATATTCTACATATCATTCTGCTTTTCTTACATTATACACATGTCCATGCACCTCTGTGTCATGTACTGCGTCCATGTACTTCCTTTGTATCTTGCAGTGTACAGTCAACCATGTGAGACTTAGGCCGGATCCTAGTATAGTTCAGCAACGATCCATCTTAAACCCGGGTCAGGAATCCTGCTGCCAATCCCATTCCCATTTTCTAGTGGGTCAGTCAAGAGCCTAGAGTTTTCAAAATCCTTCTATGGTTGTTGAGCTTAGAGATTTCAAAATCCTTATATGGTTATCGGCTGAAGTATCTACTGCTAGTGCTAATCCCATTTTCATTCCAGTGGGTCATTAATATGTGCTGAGAGGTTTCAAAATCTTTATATGGTTGTTGAAGTATCCACTCCCTCTGCCAATCTTATTCTCATTCTCTTCTGTTACAATGGAGAGGCTGGAGATGGTGATGTTTTCAATTCTGTTGATAATCTTTTTCTTTGGAGCTTGTGAAGCTCAAGGGAAATCAGACTATCATGCACTGATAGCTTTCAAGGCCTCCTCTGATATCAAAAACAGTCTGGCGAGCTCATGGACACATAAGAATCCATGCAGACGAAGGTGGTATGGAGTTGGGTGTGAGAATGGCCGGGTAGTGAGGATTGTGCTCCAGGATCTCGACCTCGTGGGTCCGATCGATGCCTTAGCAGGTCTCCATGAGCTCAGAATTCTGAGCTTGAAGAGAAATTCACTTAATGGCACCATTCCGGATCTTTTGAACTGGAGAAGTCTCAAGTTTCTGTTTCTCTCTGAAAACCAATTCTCAGGTCCCTTGCCTTCCACCATTGCTTCATTAGATCGTCTCTTGAGATTGGATGTATCGAACAATCATCTCAGTGGGCAAATACCATTGACTCTTACTTCAATGACCCATTTGCTCACTCTGAAGCTTGACAACAATGAGTTCTCTGGTAGCATTTCAGACCTGATGTTGCCCAATACTGTTGAAGAATTCAATGTTTCAGACAATAGACTCAGTGGAATGATACCTGCAAGTCTGTCTAGGTTTCCAAGCTCTGGGTTTGTGAATAACGAGGCACTCTGTGGAAGTCCTCTGCAGAGCTGCAATGAAAGTAATAATGCCAGCTCTGATTCTAATCCCTATATGGCTTCCAGCCCCTCCATGATTTCATCCTCACTGCCATCACAGAGAAATAATAGCTCTACGCAACTCAGCAAAGGTGATATTATAGCAATAGTTGTGGGAGATGTTGCAGTGTTATCGCTCATAGGATGCCTAATCTTCTGCTACTACTGGAAAAAGAAGGGCGTGAAGCAGAAGAAGCCTAAGCCTAAGCCTTCCCAGAGGTGTCCAACAGACAGGTTAGCTGTGCATTCTTCAGATCAGTGTCCCAATAATCAGTCTAATACTGCAGGAAAATGCAAGCTTATCTTCTTTGATAATGGAAGACCTTTTGAGCTAGAGCATCTTCTACGAGCTTCAGCAGAAATGCTAGGAAAGGGTAACTTTGGAAGTGCTTATAAGGCTATTATGGAAGATGGGTCTGTTGTTGCTGTCAAGAGATTGAAAGATGTGCATGGTATTGGAAGGAAGGAGTTTGAGCAACATATGGAGCTCATGGGAAGTTTGAGACATCAAAATGTGGTTAATCTAACGGCTTATTATTACGCTAGAGATGAAAAGCTTCTGGTCTATGACTATATGCCAAATGGGAGTTTGTATGCACTTCTTCATGGTATGTATATATTCTTCACTCCCTCATTTCTTTAGCTTTTATAGGTAATCTTCTACCACCGAACTCAGATTTCAATCCAAAGGCAAGTTCGTTTCCCTGTCTCTTTATATTGTGAAGCCATTTGTGATAGCATCCAATCTGTAGACGTGAATAGATTTTTTACTGCCTACACCATAGAAAACAATATATTATAGAAATGGATGTGGTTGCTGTAGGCTATCAGATTCATATGGGTCATTTGTTTTCTTTTCTTTCCCATTCATTTTGATTCATAGTAGCAACAAATGGGACAAAGAAATTTCTATATGCCCTTTAAATATTCTTTATTAGCAACTTTACCCAACAAAGCAACGAGTTCTATTCCAGAAATCAACACAAAAAGCTTCAATAGATTCAAAATTTGAACAACAGATTCTAGTTATCTATCTACATAAATACCTTAGGTTATCATCCAGTGATTATAACAGAATAACCAACTATTTCACTACATAACTCAATACTTCAGCTATAGACCAGCAATCCCTTCATTTCAATCCCTTGACATTAGTCGACTCGACCATTGTGGATATCAAGGTCACCCATTGATGTCAACATCAATCAAACCATCTTGCCAATAGATGAATTTCGAAATTTGCCATTATTGTAAAACTTCAACTTCAAAAATTTCACCACCAAATTCAGTCTTCAATTGTGGGCAAGTTTGTTTACCTAGGTTTGGTGTGGTGTTGCATAGGCTATCCTTTATCTCATCCAGCATCTAGCTGTGAAGAAATTTCAACTTCCCATAGAACCAAAAGTTCTGAAATAAATATTTTTCACTAGTTGTAAGCTATTGAATCTGTTAGTTATTTCCTTGTAAGATTTTGATCAAATCTGTTTAGATTGTTGCTGTTGAATTTGGTTTCATTTTGATTCCTAGGGCTAGCTTTTAATTTGCTACAAAAAAACTATATGAGAACACATAATAGTTAGTTATAGAGCTCTTTAGACGGAGTAAGTCAATAAGTGGACAATCTCAACCTCTTTTTAGCAGAAATTCTTTCTTAAATCTGATAGGAATTTGTGGGAAGTTATAGTAGGGAACTTTGACTAAGAAACTTTTAGGGTGAAACATTGCCTAACCTGAAAAAAATAAACTCACCGAAAAAATTAAGTTTATCCACTTATTAACTCACTCCCTTTTTAGAAAACTATGTCCAAATCCCATAAATAAAAAACAGATATTAAAATCCAAATGGCACAAAGTCATTAATTTTAAAAAACCCAGGAAAAACATAGGAACATTCTCCATCTTTACCTAGCGTTAAAAGCCATCCAAAATAAAAATCTGCATTTTCATATTAAGTCAGTTATGAAGAGTCCAATGCATTCAATAATCCCTAACATGAGAGTTAGTTTTTCACTTCCTCTTCATCCTGGTCTGTTGCCCCCACTCAATATTTGCAGAATTCCAGGTTCTCAGTCAGCTGACAATTTTAAAATGGAAGGTTGGAAACATGGTAAAATGGGAAAGCAGAGATGCTGTGTACCTTTCTACTTAGAACAACCTGAAAGTTGAGGATGTCTTATTTTTGAGGTTTGATGTGGCTTCCTCTAAATGCAGGCAACAGGTTATATTGTTAAACAAAGTAATCACATAGACAAAATTGGCATAGAACAGAGTGAAAACCAGTAATCAACTAAACCTGTCTCTTACAAGTTAGAAGTAGGTCTAATGTGAACCTTACAAGTCGGCTGTGCACGATTGCCATTAGCACAGATCCATGTATCAAATTACCTGAAGGGCAATCTCAATGTTTTTGCACCCACTTAAACAGTCTTTTAAGTGGTTATGAGTATGAAAACATTGAAATGAACATCTCCAGTCGTTTGATACCTCTTAGAGATTAAGATGGGTTTAGTCTTTTAAGTGGTTATGAGTATGAAAACATTGAAATTAACATCTCGAGTCGTTTGATACCTCTTAGAGATTAAGATGGATTTATGCTTGTATGTATCGATACCTCTTAGAGATTAAGATAGATTTATGTTTGTATGTATTAGTAATTTATTTGCCATAAGTTTTGTTTCTCCAACCTTGTTTTCTTCATAATATTGTGAACTGGCATGTCCTAAGAAAATGTCGAAAATGTCATTTTGATATGCAATGAATTTCTTCTTTGTTCAGGTAGCCGGGGACCTGGTAGAACACCCCTAGACTGGACGACTAGAATGAAGATAGCACTGGGTGCAGCTAAAGGCTTGGCATTCATTCACACCCACTGCAAGTCACCCAAGATTGGCCATGGGAACATCAAATCTTCCAATATTTTGTTAGACAGAAATGGGAATGCTTGCATCTCAGACTTTGGCCTTGCACTGCTTGTGAGTCCATCAGTCGCTGCTTCACGAATGGTGGGCTACACGGCTCCTGAGCAGGCTGCCACAAAGAAGATATCCCAGAAAGCAGACGTCTACAGCTTTGGAGTCTTACTGCTTGAAATGCTAACTGGCAAGGCCCCTGTTCAATCCCACATGCAAGAGGATTTTTATTCAACCGTAGATCTTCCCAGGTGGGTGCAGTCCATTGTCCCAGAAGAATGGACGTCAGAGGTATTTGATATTGAGTTGATGAGATTCAAAAACATTGAAGAGGAACTAGTGAGCATGCTTCAGATTGCTTTGCTCTGTGCCTCACAATCTCCTCAGCAACGCCCCAAAATGAGCCATGTGGTGAGGATGATTCAAGACACTAGAGGAGATCACCAGTCTCCCTCCATGCAGAATTCTTTATCCCAATCTCCTTCCATGCATGAACCAGGTCATTCTATATCAGACTCTCCTTCTGTATCGGAGGACTCGGGGTTGAGAGGCCTGTGAGTTTGGGTATTTGTTGTCATGAGAATCCAACTTGGCTGAATTTAATTTCAGGTATTTGTTTAGCATGGGCATTTAACTATCCGCAGAATGAGAGTATAGCAGGTATTTTTTTAAGCAGCATCTTCTTGTATGGGCATTTAATTAGCCATAGAATGAAAGCATATGCAGTGTGTAGGAGGAGGTATACTGTACAAGAGTTGGGTTTGGTTTTTTCATTAAGGATCTCTATCCATATTTTTGGTCTTTTGGTTAAAGTCCATTGAAATATTCTCGTTTTATCCTTTTTCTATCTTGATTGTGTATATGAATTTCATATTAATTTGACATAATTTTTGGTCAAAGTCCATTGAAATATTCTCGTTGTATCCTTTTTCTATCTTGATTGTGTATATGAATTTCATATTAATTTGACATAATTGTTATAAGGTCAGTTCCTTTTATATCTATGCATAATGATTATATTTGTTTTTAGCATCTGACCATACTAAATGTAATTATGAACAAAAGTGATTATTTATATCATATTTGAGAATGGTTGGTTGAATTTTTTTTAGCATTGATAAGTGTTGAAATTTGATATCATTTTTAAGAAAAAAGAAAAGAGTGATTGTGTATGATAATTCTACATAAATAATAATTATGAGAGAATTGGATTAGAAAGTATTTATGTATTGAAATCTTTTTCAATTTAGAAATTGGTTTTGAGGTCTAAGTGGTTGATGTGATCAATAATTGAAGTATCACATGTAGTAGTTGTTTTGTGAATCTTTGCTATCTTTTGTTTTGTGAATCTTTACTATCTTTGAACTGTTAAATTGATGTGATTAACAATTTCAAGAGATGGATGGTTTATAAAGTATTGGATGCACCATCACCTTGATGTAATAAGAAATTTGGTTTTGAGGGGTTGATATGATCAACAATTATGAGAGAGGAGTGGTGAGGAGTAGTTTATAGAGTATTACATACACCAAAAGGACCAAAGCTTGGTGATTTATGAAGTACTACATACACCAAATTTCATAAAAAATTATGAGAAACACACTGGGTTATGAAGTATTATACATACTAAAAGTTGGTTATGAAAGTTCGCTTTAAGGAACAAGTCTTTAAGTTAATGTGATCAACAATTATGAGACATAAGGTGACTTTGGGGTTTAATTTCCCAAGTTGATGTGATGAACCATTGTAAGATACAAGAGGTTTATGATATAGTATGTGCACTAAAAACTTTATCAATCTCATAACTAAATCTAAAATGTAAGTTCTCTCAATCTTATAAATTAATGATGTGTTTGTGATGTGGGAACAATTATTTCTTATGGTTATTATTTTTATAATATTTTTCTCAATAAAAATTTACTAAAAATTACTTTAATATTTTTTTATTTTCAATTAACAAATTGAGAATAACCTTTAACTTTTGAGCTAAAGGTGTGGGTCCTAATTTAACAACTTTGTCTTTATAAATCAACATTTTCTTCCACTCAATCTCAAAAAAGAATTATGTCTCACATGTCCATTATGACTCGTGATGAGAATAGGTACCTGACCACTTTGTCTTAGTGGATACTTTGACAAAGATTTTGTATTCTTTTTCAAATAAATATCCATATCCATACGAAAATAATAAGGTTTTGAATTATTGTATTATAAAAAGGTATATGTTTTCATTTAAATTATGTTGTTATTTTTTTTTTAATGAAAATAGGAGGAAAAGAGAAATTATAAAAATATCTAAGTAAATAATTGTATCTTTTTTTTTTATGAAAATGAAATAAAAAGGGAAATTATAAAAATATAAAAATAAATTAATATATCAATGTTAAACATGATGATCTGATGAGATTAAAATTGGTCTATCTGAAATAACAAACAAAATGATTAACATCTATTTATAGGAATTATCACTTATAAATATTTAGAGAGATTATATATATATATATATATATATATATATATATATATATATATATATATATATATATATAT
>JASDQU010010672.1:297223-343097 GCA_032191745.1 Picea mariana | reverse complement strand
TATGGTGAAAAGAGGCACACATTTATGAACTTTGTAAAATGGATAATGAGCCCTCTTACTTTTATAATTTTGATCTTATTTTGTAAGATATATTGAGTTTAGGTGGTTGAGAGCATTATTAATAAAAATAACAAACTATTGATGATTATTCTTTTTCTCAAATGATTAAATTCTGATAAAAATGGCAAACTATTGATATATAAAATAGATATATTGAACATATAATTTTTTGTATTAACTAATATTTTCATGTGTATTTAAAGTGTTAAAATAATGAATAAATATTTTGAAAACTTATAAGAAAGTGATGATGGTGAACGTAACTATAAAATTAACCTAAAAAGACTCAATCCGTGAATTGGATTTATCACTAATGATGCATCTACATTCTCATTGAAAATAGTGCTGATAAAATGATGCAATTTCATGGCAATGATTAAAAGGTTCGATTCCAGGCTTTATACAGTTCATTCCGGATATTTCATAATACCCTGCATTGCATGCGGGAGGGCCCATGTACACGCTTATCCTCTAAAGTCTGCAAATGTTCATCTTACAATTTTACCCAAATAAATTATGAGGATTATTGTCTACTGGTTTAATGTTTTCATACACCCTGATCTTCTCAGATGATTAGATAAATAATATCACATCTTAAAATTCTAACCACATAAATTATGATTACTACAATATTGAGTTACAGTAATAATATCTCGGTAGACTTTTATCAGAAACAAGTTACAGATGGAGCTGTAGTATATTTGTTATTCAAATCATCAAATTAAATATTTTTGGTGTTGTTTAATTGTTTTATGTTTTGGTATTTTTTTTTTGCTAGAATTAGGTGATATAAATTTAGACAAAATTGTAATTTTTTGTTGTTTAAATTGTATTTTTGAATTTTGCTTATAATTTCTTGGCAATACTTTTCTGTCAATTTTACCAGAAATTTGGTCAAAAAATTGATGGAACTGAAAATTTGAGTGGTTAAATTTGTACAATCAAAATGTTTTAAGAAATTTTCTTTCAAGATGATAAATCTATTATTATACATTCAAAAATACAATTTAAACAGCAAAAAGATTTCACTCAAATTTATGTAACCCCATTCTGATTAAAAAATATCAAAAACATCAACAAAAAACTTGTAAAAACTACCAATCTGACCGATTCTGATTAAAAAAATACCAAAACATCAACTAAAAAACTTGTAAAAACTACCAATCTGATCAAACAAACCTTGTGGTCAAGTTTGACTTGTTGTTTGGGCTGCAGTATCTAGAAATTGAGAATCCTAAAATGGGCACTCATTCCCACAAGTGGACCAGACTTGCCAACCGTTAGATGTGCACTACACACAGGCATACATATAAATCCACGCCTTTGGATAGATGTACGAGCTCAACACAAATTCTGTAGAGTTGTTTACAAATAAACAGCCACCCACAATGAAAATGATGCCAGCCAGAGTCGACAAAACGTTTTCATGTTATCTTTTCAGTCTATAGACCGAACATTAACAGTGTATTGCATCATTGCATATATCCAAATGAAACCTTTTGTCTCACAGTGATCAACCCCAAGCCCACAAAGTTACTTAAATTATTGCAGAAACTGCACGTAGTAGCACTGCATTCCTCGCAGTGGGTACGGAAAGTAGTGACAGTGGGTACCTTGGGAACACAGTGGTTTGATTCTTTTTGGAAGTAATGATAGTGGGTATTGTATGAAAGACTTTAATTTGATTTTTTGGTTATAAGTTTTCTGATCGGCCACTTTAAGTATTAGATAGAAACAACTTTATAATAGTGTTTGAAATTTCTGGATATTGAACTGTGTGTTTATGAATTAGTATAAGAGTTAGTATAGATTGTTAGCCGAATCTAATCAATTTTCAATTTTCCAGCAATTCAAGCTTTTGAATATTTTCCTGGACCCTTTCCAATAATAGAACATCCAATCCATTCCTTTTTGGAAATAATATTTCTTCCAGACTTTTCGACAAAGAAATAACAATGTCACTGTGCAAAATAAGCAACTGTAAAGCATATTCAAGGCTTGCATTCCTACTAATGACTTAAACACCTTTGAGTTTTTATCCTCACCAATTCAAACTAAGCTGAATAATATATGGAAATTTGAGGATTTTTTTTTTAATGAATACAATAAATCAAATATCAATTGTAAAATTCTTTGAAAACCCCAAAAACAAACTCTTTCTCTTTCTTTCTTAAATTCTTAGTCGATTTGAATACCTCTTTAAAAAATCTCTTTTTTTATATTGTGTTAGTCGATTTGAATACCTCCTTAAAAAAATCTCTTTTTATATTTTGCTTTCTTAGATAAATATTTTTTTAAATCTTAGTCAATTTGAAAACCCCTTACAAATCTCTTTTGAATGAAAAATTATGCTTTTGGCACAAATTTTATCATACCCATTGATATAGCCCTCGGCAAGTGGGGATCTACGACAAAAGTTTGACTGTCCATACATTATGATGGGATTTACCAAAGAATCCCCGATTAACACGTCCAAAAATCGAGGGATTTGTGTTGAAAAAAAGCTCTTGACCGATGTGTCACATGTTTGCAGGATATTCTACATATCATTCTGCTTTTCTTACATTATACACATGTCCATGCACCTCTGTGTCATGTACTGCGTCCATGTACTTCCTTTGTATCTTGCAGTGTACAGTCAACCATGTGAGACTTAGGCCGGATCCTAGTATAGTTCAGCAACGATCCATCTTAAACCCGGGTCAGGAATCCTGCTGCCAATCCCATTCCCATTTTCTAGTGGGTCAGTCAAGAGCCTAGAGTTTTCAAAATCCTTCTATGGTTGTTGAGCTTAGAGATTTCAAAATCCTTATATGGTTATCGGCTGAAGTATCTACTGCTAGTGCTAATCCCATTTTCATTCCAGTGGGTCATTAATATGTGCTGAGAGGTTTCAAAATCTTTATATGGTTGTTGAAGTATCCACTCCCTCTGCCAATCTTATTCTCATTCTCTTCTGTTACAATGGAGAGGCTGGAGATGGTGATGTTTTCAATTCTGTTGATAATCTTTTTCTTTGGAGCTTGTGAAGCTCAAGGGAAATCAGACTATCATGCACTGATAGCTTTCAAGGCCTCCTCTGATATCAAAAACAGTCTGGCGAGCTCATGGACACATAAGAATCCATGCAGACGAAGGTGGTATGGAGTTGGGTGTGAGAATGGCCGGGTAGTGAGGATTGTGCTCCAGGATCTCGACCTCGTGGGTCCGATCGATGCCTTAGCAGGTCTCCATGAGCTCAGAATTCTGAGCTTGAAGAGAAATTCACTTAATGGCACCATTCCGGATCTTTTGAACTGGAGAAGTCTCAAGTTTCTGTTTCTCTCTGAAAACCAATTCTCAGGTCCCTTGCCTTCCACCATTGCTTCATTAGATCGTCTCTTGAGATTGGATGTATCGAACAATCATCTCAGTGGGCAAATACCATTGACTCTTACTTCAATGACCCATTTGCTCACTCTGAAGCTTGACAACAATGAGTTCTCTGGTAGCATTTCAGACCTGATGTTGCCCAATACTGTTGAAGAATTCAATGTTTCAGACAATAGACTCAGTGGAATGATACCTGCAAGTCTGTCTAGGTTTCCAAGCTCTGGGTTTGTGAATAACGAGGCACTCTGTGGAAGTCCTCTGCAGAGCTGCAATGAAAGTAATAATGCCAGCTCTGATTCTAATCCCTATATGGCTTCCAGCCCCTCCATGATTTCATCCTCACTGCCATCACAGAGAAATAATAGCTCTACGCAACTCAGCAAAGGTGATATTATAGCAATAGTTGTGGGAGATGTTGCAGTGTTATCGCTCATAGGATGCCTAATCTTCTGCTACTACTGGAAAAAGAAGGGCGTGAAGCAGAAGAAGCCTAAGCCTAAGCCTTCCCAGAGGTGTCCAACAGACAGGTTAGCTGTGCATTCTTCAGATCAGTGTCCCAATAATCAGTCTAATACTGCAGGAAAATGCAAGCTTATCTTCTTTGATAATGGAAGACCTTTTGAGCTAGAGCATCTTCTACGAGCTTCAGCAGAAATGCTAGGAAAGGGTAACTTTGGAAGTGCTTATAAGGCTATTATGGAAGATGGGTCTGTTGTTGCTGTCAAGAGATTGAAAGATGTGCATGGTATTGGAAGGAAGGAGTTTGAGCAACATATGGAGCTCATGGGAAGTTTGAGACATCAAAATGTGGTTAATCTAACGGCTTATTATTACGCTAGAGATGAAAAGCTTCTGGTCTATGACTATATGCCAAATGGGAGTTTGTATGCACTTCTTCATGGTATGTATATATTCTTCACTCCCTCATTTCTTTAGCTTTTATAGGTAATCTTCTACCACCGAACTCAGATTTCAATCCAAAGGCAAGTTCGTTTCCCTGTCTCTTTATATTGTGAAGCCATTTGTGATAGCATCCAATCTGTAGACGTGAATAGATTTTTTACTGCCTACACCATAGAAAACAATATATTATAGAAATGGATGTGGTTGCTGTAGGCTATCAGATTCATATGGGTCATTTGTTTTCTTTTCTTTCCCATTCATTTTGATTCATAGTAGCAACAAATGGGACAAAGAAATTTCTATATGCCCTTTAAATATTCTTTATTAGCAACTTTACCCAACAAAGCAACGAGTTCTATTCCAGAAATCAACACAAAAAGCTTCAATAGATTCAAAATTTGAACAACAGATTCTAGTTATCTATCTACATAAATACCTTAGGTTATCATCCAGTGATTATAACAGAATAACCAACTATTTCACTACATAACTCAATACTTCAGCTATAGACCAGCAATCCCTTCATTTCAATCCCTTGACATTAGTCGACTCGACCATTGTGGATATCAAGGTCACCCATTGATGTCAACATCAATCAAACCATCTTGCCAATAGATGAATTTCGAAATTTGCCATTATTGTAAAACTTCAACTTCAAAAATTTCACCACCAAATTCAGTCTTCAATTGTGGGCAAGTTTGTTTACCTAGGTTTGGTGTGGTGTTGCATAGGCTATCCTTTATCTCATCCAGCATCTAGCTGTGAAGAAATTTCAACTTCCCATAGAACCAAAAGTTCTGAAATAAATATTTTTCACTAGTTGTAAGCTATTGAATCTGTTAGTTATTTCCTTGTAAGATTTTGATCAAATCTGTTTAGATTGTTGCTGTTGAATTTGGTTTCATTTTGATTCCTAGGGCTAGCTTTTAATTTGCTACAAAAAAACTATATGAGAACACATAATAGTTAGTTATAGAGCTCTTTAGACGGAGTAAGTCAATAAGTGGACAATCTCAACCTCTTTTTAGCAGAAATTCTTTCTTAAATCTGATAGGAATTTGTGGGAAGTTATAGTAGGGAACTTTGACTAAGAAACTTTTAGGGTGAAACATTGCCTAACCTGAAAAAAATAAACTCACCGAAAAAATTAAGTTTATCCACTTATTAACTCACTCCCTTTTTAGAAAACTATGTCCAAATCCCATAAATAAAAAACAGATATTAAAATCCAAATGGCACAAAGTCATTAATTTTAAAAAACCCAGGAAAAACATAGGAACATTCTCCATCTTTACCTAGCGTTAAAAGCCATCCAAAATAAAAATCTGCATTTTCATATTAAGTCAGTTATGAAGAGTCCAATGCATTCAATAATCCCTAACATGAGAGTTAGTTTTTCACTTCCTCTTCATCCTGGTCTGTTGCCCCCACTCAATATTTGCAGAATTCCAGGTTCTCAGTCAGCTGACAATTTTAAAATGGAAGGTTGGAAACATGGTAAAATGGGAAAGCAGAGATGCTGTGTACCTTTCTACTTAGAACAACCTGAAAGTTGAGGATGTCTTATTTTTGAGGTTTGATGTGGCTTCCTCTAAATGCAGGCAACAGGTTATATTGTTAAACAAAGTAATCACATAGACAAAATTGGCATAGAACAGAGTGAAAACCAGTAATCAACTAAACCTGTCTCTTACAAGTTAGAAGTAGGTCTAATGTGAACCTTACAAGTCGGCTGTGCACGATTGCCATTAGCACAGATCCATGTATCAAATTACCTGAAGGGCAATCTCAATGTTTTTGCACCCACTTAAACAGTCTTTTAAGTGGTTATGAGTATGAAAACATTGAAATGAACATCTCCAGTCGTTTGATACCTCTTAGAGATTAAGATGGGTTTAGTCTTTTAAGTGGTTATGAGTATGAAAACATTGAAATTAACATCTCGAGTCGTTTGATACCTCTTAGAGATTAAGATGGATTTATGCTTGTATGTATCGATACCTCTTAGAGATTAAGATAGATTTATGTTTGTATGTATTAGTAATTTATTTGCCATAAGTTTTGTTTCTCCAACCTTGTTTTCTTCATAATATTGTGAACTGGCATGTCCTAAGAAAATGTCGAAAATGTCATTTTGATATGCAATGAATTTCTTCTTTGTTCAGGTAGCCGGGGACCTGGTAGAACACCCCTAGACTGGACGACTAGAATGAAGATAGCACTGGGTGCAGCTAAAGGCTTGGCATTCATTCACACCCACTGCAAGTCACCCAAGATTGGCCATGGGAACATCAAATCTTCCAATATTTTGTTAGACAGAAATGGGAATGCTTGCATCTCAGACTTTGGCCTTGCACTGCTTGTGAGTCCATCAGTCGCTGCTTCACGAATGGTGGGCTACACGGCTCCTGAGCAGGCTGCCACAAAGAAGATATCCCAGAAAGCAGACGTCTACAGCTTTGGAGTCTTACTGCTTGAAATGCTAACTGGCAAGGCCCCTGTTCAATCCCACATGCAAGAGGATTTTTATTCAACCGTAGATCTTCCCAGGTGGGTGCAGTCCATTGTCCCAGAAGAATGGACGTCAGAGGTATTTGATATTGAGTTGATGAGATTCAAAAACATTGAAGAGGAACTAGTGAGCATGCTTCAGATTGCTTTGCTCTGTGCCTCACAATCTCCTCAGCAACGCCCCAAAATGAGCCATGTGGTGAGGATGATTCAAGACACTAGAGGAGATCACCAGTCTCCCTCCATGCAGAATTCTTTATCCCAATCTCCTTCCATGCATGAACCAGGTCATTCTATATCAGACTCTCCTTCTGTATCGGAGGACTCGGGGTTGAGAGGCCTGTGAGTTTGGGTATTTGTTGTCATGAGAATCCAACTTGGCTGAATTTAATTTCAGGTATTTGTTTAGCATGGGCATTTAACTATCCGCAGAATGAGAGTATAGCAGGTATTTTTTTAAGCAGCATCTTCTTGTATGGGCATTTAATTAGCCATAGAATGAAAGCATATGCAGTGTGTAGGAGGAGGTATACTGTACAAGAGTTGGGTTTGGTTTTTTCATTAAGGATCTCTATCCATATTTTTGGTCTTTTGGTTAAAGTCCATTGAAATATTCTCGTTTTATCCTTTTTCTATCTTGATTGTGTATATGAATTTCATATTAATTTGACATAATTTTTGGTCAAAGTCCATTGAAATATTCTCGTTGTATCCTTTTTCTATCTTGATTGTGTATATGAATTTCATATTAATTTGACATAATTGTTATAAGGTCAGTTCCTTTTATATCTATGCATAATGATTATATTTGTTTTTAGCATCTGACCATACTAAATGTAATTATGAACAAAAGTGATTATTTATATCATATTTGAGAATGGTTGGTTGAATTTTTTTTAGCATTGATAAGTGTTGAAATTTGATATCATTTTTAAGAAAAAAGAAAAGAGTGATTGTGTATGATAATTCTACATAAATAATAATTATGAGAGAATTGGATTAGAAAGTATTTATGTATTGAAATCTTTTTCAATTTAGAAATTGGTTTTGAGGTCTAAGTGGTTGATGTGATCAATAATTGAAGTATCACATGTAGTAGTTGTTTTGTGAATCTTTGCTATCTTTTGTTTTGTGAATCTTTACTATCTTTGAACTGTTAAATTGATGTGATTAACAATTTCAAGAGATGGATGGTTTATAAAGTATTGGATGCACCATCACCTTGATGTAATAAGAAATTTGGTTTTGAGGGGTTGATATGATCAACAATTATGAGAGAGGAGTGGTGAGGAGTAGTTTATAGAGTATTACATACACCAAAAGGACCAAAGCTTGGTGATTTATGAAGTACTACATACACCAAATTTCATAAAAAATTATGAGAAACACACTGGGTTATGAAGTATTATACATACTAAAAGTTGGTTATGAAAGTTCGCTTTAAGGAACAAGTCTTTAAGTTAATGTGATCAACAATTATGAGACATAAGGTGACTTTGGGGTTTAATTTCCCAAGTTGATGTGATGAACCATTGTAAGATACAAGAGGTTTATGATATAGTATGTGCACTAAAAACTTTATCAATCTCATAACTAAATCTAAAATGTAAGTTCTCTCAATCTTATAAATTAATGATGTGTTTGTGATGTGGGAACAATTATTTCTTATGGTTATTATTTTTATAATATTTTTCTCAATAAAAATTTACTAAAAATTACTTTAATATTTTTTTATTTTCAATTAACAAATTGAGAATAACCTTTAACTTTTGAGCTAAAGGTGTGGGTCCTAATTTAACAACTTTGTCTTTATAAATCAACATTTTCTTCCACTCAATCTCAAAAAAGAATTATGTCTCACATGTCCATTATGACTCGTGATGAGAATAGGTACCTGACCACTTTGTCTTAGTGGATACTTTGACAAAGATTTTGTATTCTTTTTCAAATAAATATCCATATCCATACGAAAATAATAAGGTTTTGAATTATTGTATTATAAAAAGGTATATGTTTTCATTTAAATTATGTTGTTATTTTTTTTTTAATGAAAATAGGAGGAAAAGAGAAATTATAAAAATATCTAAGTAAATAATTGTATCTTTTTTTTTTATGAAAATGAAATAAAAAGGGAAATTATAAAAATATAAAAATAAATTAATATATCAATGTTAAACATGATGATCTGATGAGATTAAAATTGGTCTATCTGAAATAACAAACAAAATGATTAACATCTATTTATAGGAATTATCACTTATAAATATTTAGAGAGATTATATATATATATATATATATATATATATATATATATATATATATATATATATATATATATTATTTTTTATTTTTTTTCCTCGAAAAAAATGTAATTTTATTCATCTTGAGAGAACCAAATTACAATATGTAGGTGTATTTAGCACAACCCAAGCATGGGTAGAAAGATCCCAATGGGGGAAAAAAAAATTGGTTGGGATTCCATAAAGTAAAAAGAAGAAGCAAGAACTGGATAATAAACCCCAAATGGGCCGGAAAAACCCCATACTAGAGAGCTCGGAATAGGAAAGATCCCAAATATGCAATCCCAAGCAAACTCAAGTGGTCGGAAGGACCAGGTCAGAAAGGTATGAAAACCTCAGATCAATAAGACCAGAAAGCAACAACATCGATGGAGACCTCGACCAACATGAGACCAAAAACTACACGCCCTCTCAATAGGATCTCAAAGTGCCACTCGGCAAAACACTACACGCCCAAGACATGACCTCAAATCTCTGGCACAACCCATGACAAATAGAGGAGAGTAGACATTAATAGCCGCCAATAGAAGCCAGATCTGAACATACATCAAACTTTGAACAACCAAAGAAACCCGAGAGAATAACTGTGAACCATGACCTGATAAAAGCGAAAGAACCCACCCCAAGACCCAACCCCAGACCCGTGCTCCCATGAAAGAAGAACTGCCAGCCTCACCTCGAAACAATAGATCTGGAACCACCAACCTCACCTCGAAACAACAGATATGGGAAAAGGAACCCATGTAACACCCGCATAGATGCACCCATCAGTAAACTACATCCCAGAATGGAAGAAGAAATCACTGTGATAGCATTACCACCCGATAAAGGGACGGATCCGGGCACACAATGTCATCTAAGCAAGTGTAAGGCCCGAGGAGAAGACACAACATCACCCGGAGAGTGGATGTTAGAAGCTACTAACCGTCGCCATCCACCAAAGGGAGCCCGAGCCTTGCACGAGGAACAAACGTCAGGGAGGAAGGTTCTACCTCTCATGGAAAAAACTGGGAAGAAAGACCCCCAAAAAATAGAGAGCAACATTGGGGAAGATGTGTCTTCAGAGCGAAGGAGGCCACAGGAGATACCGCACCCGGGCAACATGCAAGAGGCACGAGGGATCTGTGGCCAAGGAAACCCTAGTAGCAGACCCCATTTCCTCAAAGCGATGTCGATCTACTTATTTCCCACCCCCCCCACACATATATATATAGACATATATATATAAATTGGTACAATTATTTACTTGGATCATTATATATATGTGTGTGTGTGTGTCTATACACACACACACACACACACACACACATATATAATGATCCAAGTAAATAATTGTACCAATTTTTTTTTATGAAAATGAAATAAAAAGGGAAACTATAAAAATATAAAAATAAATTAATATACCAATGTTAAACATGATGATCTGATGAGATCAAAATTGATCTACTTTGAATTATGTTGCTTGATTAAGGGTGATAAGAGCTGTAATTTTTTGTTGATGGCACTTGTCTTTGAAAGTGGCGCAGTTATGGGCCCATCAAATGTTTATGACAAACAAGTTCAGAAGACCTGCATAAAGCTTTATTGATATGTCTATTGTCCACTCTTTGAGGATTTCATCCAAACTCTCCTTGTTCCAGTCAAACTTTGCCTCCAATTTTTCCTTTATCAGCTTCATCACCTGGGTTACATAAGAACATGAAATTAATAAGTGAGAAATGGATTCAAAGTTTTCTTTACACATAATGCATCGATTGCATCCAATCCAACCCCTCTTCACACAATTATCTAATGTGAGCATTTTATTGTTCAAGGCCAGCCAAAGGGTTATTTTACATCTAGTAGAAGTGTTTGACTTCCAAAGCGAAACCCACCACCATTTTTTTCCCTACAAACATTTCTTCTTTCCAGGCTTTGTATCCTAGTTTTGTAGTGAAGAAACCACCTTTAGGATTTCTAGACTAGCAAAGTGTGTCCTCCAAATCATTGTCTAGGTAGATGTGTTTTTCACAAAGGAGGCCCACATAAGACCTCCATTCTTCAGCTAACAACCCAGAGAGCCCCAGGGACTCTTCACTTTTCGATCCTGATCTTCCCCTGAGCTATGGATTTCCTTCTCTTGCTTTGTTTAGGCTGAGGATGTTTAACACCCTTAGCTTTTGAAGTAAAGGACTAGAAAGGATATATTTTTTTCCTGAGACTAGGGGTCCTCCCCTAGGAGAATGCTTCTTACATTTACCACCTTCCACATGTTAGAAAAATAGGATCGCAGAGAAATAAAATAAAAAAAATGCAAAAATAAAATACAGAATATACATAATACAATAGAGACACAGATATACGTGGTTCACCTAGTGTGGGCTACATCCACCATAGAAATTGCCAGGTCCTTCCTTTTTATTATCGATCTTTCTGAAGGGATACAACCTATAGCACACATGTTGTAACTTCCTCTTCTTTCTCTCACAGTATCCTCTCTTAGAATACAATAATCATATGCATACATAGTCGCAATGCAATTCCCTCATAAAAGAGGGTTTCCTTCTAGGGAAAAAATCCCTAAAACAACTTCTACCATTAGATTTGCGACCTTATAATGAATGGTCCAGATTGAATACAAAATTATAATATTTTACTGGGGGGGTTTGTTGGCTACAAAAAATTTTGTAGCCCCCCGCTAGACCCCCCTAGCGACAATTGTGGGGGGGGGAGCCTCCCCACACCCCCTCATTAGGGAATGGGGTCCAAGCATGGTTGAAACAAACATATGAATCAGGAAGATAACCATGCTCCACAACCAACACCACACAGTCCAACCTACCACCATTTTTAAGGCCTCAACCATATCCTTCCAAACTATAGACCCTTTGGAGGATTTGGATGGAATTTTGAACCAATCGGCAATTGACATATTTGGGAAATATTTTGAATTCATCACTCAAACCCAAAGGGAATTTCCTTGATTGAGTCTCCATACATTTATGCCTGCTAAGGCTCTAGCGAAGGGAAATATGTCCTTTAAATCCCATCCACCCAGTTCTTTGGGTTTGTCAATTGATGACCATTTTGTTATATGAATGCATGTTTTTAGCCTTCTAGACAACCCAAAGATATTGGAAACCGAGCTTCCTAATCTTAGACAGCACCCCTTTTGGAATAGCTGTAATGGAATTCCAATAGATTGGAATACTTTCCAGAACTACCTTTGTTGATGTTTGGACAAAAGAAATTATAACAAAGGTGTTATCCTGAGATTGATTCTAAGGGTCAAAGAATAATGTCAGGCATCAAAGGTTTTAAAAGAAGTATTTTTATGAGTGTTTTTTTCTACCTTCAGTTTTCTGAGAAATAATCTTTAAAAGAAATTAATGATAAGAAAGTATAGAGGCTGTATCTCGTTATCTAAGTCGTAATTATAATGTCAAATGATGTAGAAAGATTTACAAAACTGTTAAAACAAAGTCAGGTATCAATTACAAATAAGTCTCACCTTGTTTACAGTAGAAGGTGCACCCTTGAACAAGAGATAAAAATGCAGTAATTCACACAGATCACAGGTCCTGTTTTACTGACAGTAATAACAGAGGAAAAGTTCTTACTGAATGAACCGCTGATATATTATGATCACAGTAGATGTAGTACTAAATTGCAATCATTCACTCTTCAAGAATTATAGAAAGAAATTCAGAGAAATGGAAACGCAGAGGAAACACAACTCAAATTGAACGAAACTTAGAATCTCTGTCTACACTTGTATTAATACTCAAAAGAGTTTCTTTTTTGCATTCAGCAAGAAGCAGCCTTGAATAGATCTAAAATTTATGTATTTATTCAAAATTTGTCACAACTGAAAACCATTGGACTTCCCACAATATTTGACTAAAAATATAATACATCTGAATAAAATAACAACATGCAAATATTGTTGAGTTTTGTTGGCGCTTCCTCTATCTCTTCGACTGCTTGTAGATGCAATCATTTTCTTTCTTCTTTAAGTTGGGTACACATGTCCATTAAGGCCATCACAACAATTTGGCTTACTGTCTTTGCCATTTGATCCCGTTGCCATCTGTACCTTTGGATGCATTCACTGGGATAAGGAATTGCAGTTGANNNNGTAATTATATGAATAGCTCAACATTGTCTCGTTATGGGATGGCTAACGCTTATAGGGAAGAGTAATTGTTTGTGAAAAGGATGATGGGGGAACAAGTGTCCAATAAGGAGGTGGGATGAGTGGATGAAAGAATGCGGGTGGTAGGGATAGACGGGGTAAGTGACGGTTTGAGGGTGAAAAGTAGAGTGGGTGGAGAAAGTGGACATTGTGCATGCTTTTTCATTTTCTCCCAGCTACACTTTCTTTTCCCTGTTCAATACTTTGGGTGCATATGTCCATTAATGCTACCACGAATCTTGAAGGCTTAATCCTTTCATTTAATTCAAAGGAAAACATCTTCTTCTATGTTTGGGGAAGCTTCTCTTGGATCTTGTTCACTTCTTGGACTATGAAATGAAATTGTGAACTTGTATTAACCAACCATTCATTGATTTTAAGTAAATCAATCTGGCTCATTTCTTGGATGGCTATTTGAGTATTTTCCTTGTTCTTTCTAGAGCTTTGATGGTTCATTTCTATCTCAATCTTCCCTAATGCCTCCCAAATATTATTTCCTTCAAACTCAATCAAATTTTTATTTATTGAATATAATGCCTCTAGACAAGCCTCTTTTACATCTATGGCAAGTTTCTTTCCTTCTTCCAAATTCGTTTCCCGGGATTTTAGGGCCATTTTGCCTCTTACTTGTTCATAATGAGAGAGAAGGGTAAGACCGGGGGCATCAACTTTCTGATTCCATATGAGAAACTCTTGAAACTTAGACTGGGTTGTGCATGCCTCTTTTTCCTTGACATAAATATCTTTTAGAGAAAGGTCTACTACCTGATAGCATTTATGAATAGCATCTACTTTTTTATAGATTTCTTGCTGGGAAACTTCCAGCCTCTCATTGATTTCTGATGCTTGTGTTTTGAAGGCCGAAGTGTCTATCATTGTGTTCTTTGTTAGGGTCAATCTGGCCTACAGTTGCTCAATCAAATTGTCGTTTTGAGTGATCAATCCTTTGTTGGTCTGTGAACTCTGGTAGAGCAGCTCAAGGTTATCCTGTAACTTCTTAATTTGATGCTGATGACTAGCCATGATTTGTTCAATGTCCTGGTTCATCCTGCTTCTAATAGTATGTTATGTACTGTATATCTCATTTTGCAATTGTTCTACCAAGAGGAATTTATGTCACAGTTGTTTGTTTAAGTTGTCCATTGACCATTGATTAGCAGTGGTAAAATCCCCTAGTGAACCTGCAACTTCCTTCGCAAACTCAAGACCATCTTGGTATTTCCCATCATACAACAATATTTTCCTTTTAGTGACTACTCCATCCTTTTGGTGAGATTCTCCTTTTACAATAGCTTTTCGTTTCTTGTTGAAAAATAAATATGAGGGAGGCATATCTTCGGGAAAGATAGGAGTAAGATCACCTACAAAAGTGAGTTTGGAACTAGGATTTCCGAAGCTGGTCTGTAAAAAGGCTAATGATGTAATAAGAGACATAATTTTTGTGGAAGGTTCTTGTCCTATTGTATTTGGGGATCTAGTATGAGTAGCTGGTGTTGAATGAGGGACAACTTGCCATGGATTCATGAAGGCTTTGAATCGAGCTAACACTTGTGGATCATTTAGTCCTGACAGCGACGCTCTTATTTCATGAAATAACACTTCTGGGATTTTTGGGACTTCTCCAACTTTGTGCTTATCAAAGCAACTTGGCTCAGATCTTGTAGGTTTAGCTTCCTGTGAAGGAGGCGTGGGTTTTGAATATCCTTGAAATATCTTTGATAAACTGTTGCATCTATGTTTTTGAAAGATGAGGAAACCATCTTGTTGGTCAGGAGGCAAAGTCTGGAATTTGCTTCAGAATTACTCATAATATCTAACTCCCCTAAACATTTCGTCATAAGGATAATTCTTGTGGATGTATCGCTTCATGTTAAACCGAGCTAGATGATTTTCCGCTATCTTATGTGGATCATTCTTCTTGAACTCGATGTCAACTAATTTGACATCTTCCAGGGCTACAACCTCAAGTTTAGAATGAACGAAATATAATAGTGTGAACATGTCAACTTGAATGGGGAAAGTTGGCCAAACCTTTTTCTGAGATGCTTTCAACTTTTTGTTGATACCTCCTACTATGGTATAGTATGCCACTTCTATGCACACCAGCCTATCCGGTAAAAATTGTGGAAGGTCATGAGGAGGAACGAAACAACCAAATACTCTAATATAGGAGAAATTCTCCCCAATGAACCATTCTGCAAGTGTGCCTAAGTTCCCCATAATCCTTTCTGAAATCCGGGGTGGCGGGTGAACATAAATAGCTATATGAATAGGCACTACAATGTTGTGACAGATTTCATAAAATAAATATTTGGCATTCTCCTCCCATAATTTGGAGTGGTAGAAATGAATTGGCTCAGAATTGGTCGGAGTCCAACTCCAATTCATCAGGGGAAAATAAGTCATGAAACACATGGCATCCATAACGTATGCTGACATGTAAAAAGGAGCAGGTTTCCCTTTTGATTTTGTTGATTTATACTCAGGAATTTCCTTGGCCAAATTATCAAATAGAATTTTATCCCAATTGAAGGTATAACCCTCGGCTACCTCATTCATGATGGCTACCCACTCAACTAAGAAATGTGTAGGGTTCTTCTTCCCAAACAGGAGACATAGCATCATGGATATATACAACATATGAGCATCTAAAGATGTTGTGGTGTACATACCATGAGCATCGACTCTTAATTTTTCTAGATGTCCCCACTAGGTCTTGACTATATCATGATCGTTTCTACTGTATTGAGTGCATTCCTTTCTCTCAAACTCTAGAAGAAAAGCGGCATTGTAAGTGTCTTTAGGGGTAGGGGAAATCTTGTACATTACTTGTAGGTTCTTTGGTAAGAAAGAGTCAACAAAGACATGGTGGTGGTTGATGACACTCCTGATTTGGATGTCAACATGTTCCAAAGCCCAATTTATCATATCGTTGTAGGGTATGATTCTTGGTCATGCAACGATCTTATGCAGTTTCGACTGCGCTACAAATTTAATCTTGTCTGAGAAGGATTCGTCATCTTCCTCAACAGATTCGTTGTTGGATTTTGGTTATGGATTAAGGAAGAAAGCGAAGAAAAAGGAAGAGAAAAGATGAAGTACGAACTGCGTAGAAGGCACATTGACTGAGATTGGGTCGAAGTGGTCAAAGAAGCGGAAAATAAGGAGAAAAGTAAGGGAAAACGATCCATTGGACGAGAAGATTGAGGAGAACATATCAACAAGGAAGATGGATCGTGGACAACTCAACAAGCGAAAAAATCCACCAATGAATTCTTTGGAGCACCTCGCAAGAAAGATAGAAAGACAGGCTGGTGAAGCTCGAAAAACATGGGTAAAGTTGACCTAGGGTTTTAGACACATAGGGTTTTGGTATTTAGGGTTTTGACACCTATTTTTTCAGCCTAAGGTTGTCTGAGAGTCATTGTAATGTATAAATAAAGGTCTAGAGGACCTGGGATGGGTTGGTGCTGAGTTAGTTCTGAGTTTGTCATTGTGGGTGAAGAGAGTGATTATTATTGTGTGAGAGAGAAGTGTTGTGTGTGAGAGCACTCTGGTATTGTAAGATATTCAGTTGGGTGCGAATATCAACCCTGTAGTTGGGTGCACAAGGATGGGAGAGAAGAAGAGAAAGAGAGAAAGAGATCTACAAGCTAAGAGCGCAGATAGAACTGTATGTTTTCACATAGTCAAGAAACACGGTTTGTGGGTATATCCCTAGGGAGAGGGTGAACCACGTATATTTTGTGTATCTATGGTTGATGTTGTGTTCTTTTCTTCTATTATTATGTTGTTGTGTTATTGTGTTATATCTAGAATATAATTGTGCGAAGTAGGTTTGAGCTTGGTAAAGAATATCTAGATCTTCGTGTATTGTTCTTTTGGACCCACTTACATTTCCCCTAGTTGTAGACACATGTGTCCTACAACCCCCTATTGCTACTTCGAATGAGAATGCATCTGCTCCACAGGTGTTGTCGAAAGGGCTAATAGTTATGGCTTGTTGGTGCGCTTTTAGAGTTGAACCCTGGGTCTGCCCCTACCCCAACAAATGGTTCTGTTGCTAGGACCGGGATATTCTTGAGGGAATGTCAAGGTGGTTTCCATCGAAGATAGAGATTTAGAAGTGGATAGAGGAACAAGAAAAGGACTTTGCTGAAGCCCATAAAAATAACCCTAATCTTAGTACAGAGGATTGGTTGGGAAGGTATATCTTTACTGATATACACAAGATTTTATTTGGAGGAATTCATAAGGAATTATAAGAATGGTTAGCCAGATTAGCAGATACCCAATTTGAGATCAAATCTAGACCACCTGTGGTTTGGAAGTCGGCACTGATCAATAAGGTCAAAAGATTTGATAATGTTGTGTCAAGAGCAGTAGATCACTGGTTTGATAGCACCATTGGAGGGTATATCATCGAGTTTGCTATTGATAGAGTAGAGTTATATAGCCAGGCAGAGAGATATTTCTTTAGGGGACCGAGAGGAAAATTTTTACACTTTTTGAAGTTAAAGATCAAGATGCTATTGCATGAGAATAACATCTTGAAGATACAGTAGTTGGTCATATTGAAAAGCTAATGTTCAAGAACTCAGACAACGATAGCGACACAAAAGTTGGACACACGCACAGTGGGAGAACCTTCAAAGAGGTTCCTCTAGTAAAATTGTTTGAGCAGATGATCCATTTGGATATCAGTGGCCACCCACCTTTTCCAACTGGCTCAAAATAGTTTTTTGACAATTTTGGCAATTTACTGCTTTTAGCAATTTTAACTTCCAAGGCCTAAATGAAGGGTTTTCGGTATTGAGCTCCTCAATGATATCTAAAGGAATAATTGAGCCCCCAAAATGAATCTCCTCGAGGATACCTTTCCAATGGGCTATCACATGCCTAAAACAAAGGTCATATGCAAAAGTTATGACCCCGGGAAGTTGATGTACTAACTTACCCAAATGGGGCCCACATGACTTTTGGCGCTTCATCTCCTAGGGTTAGGTTTTTGGATGTCTAGGGTTTTTGGAATTCTTTCTTATTGTAAAAAGGCCTTCAGAGCCTCATTGTAACCGGCTTCTTGCGAATGCATGCTTCCATCACATCTCTTCACAAAGATAAGCCGCCACCATTCCAACAAGCTTGTTTCCGCTGCATTTTACAGTTTCAACTTATTTTGTTATTGAATAGAAAACTAGTTTTACTGTATCTTTGTTATTTTGTGTTAAGCACCTATTAATAATCTATATTCATTTTGTTTTGCTCATAAAATCCGAATCAGCAGAGTCACAAGCCACTGGTACAGGAAGAAGGATTCTACAGTGGAGAAGAAGAAGAGTTATTGACCGAGGAACATTTAGGGTCTGTTGGGCTAGAGGAAGAAAAGATGGAAGAACCTCGCCGAGAAGAATCAGAAACTTCAGGAACTGTTTCAACTATCGAAGTAAGTAATATTACTCCTCCTATTGTTTTAGTAGCATTAAGTAACCAGAGTAGCCAGATTCATCAAAGAACTCAGAGCACTGTTACCAGCAGTTCAGTACATACTCAGTCAGGAAATCTAGGAAGATCTATGGAAGATGAAATGAGGCTACCTATATTTAGGGGAGATGGATCTGAATATCTTGATCAACACTGGTTCTTATATGAAGCTGTATGGAGTATTAAGCAAGTTAATGATGAAGAAGTTAAGAGAGATCAGTTTAGTACTACCTTGAGAGATCGCACACTGAGCTAGTACATGTGCACAACCTAAACCGTTGAATGATATCAAGACTACGTTGAGTGCAGAATTCAAGAAACCCAAGTCAGAGTCACAGTGCATTACAGAACTAAAAGAAATCAAGCAGAGAGTATCTAAAACTGTTTGGGAGTTTGATCAGAGGTTTAAGACCTTAACTGGTCGGTTGAATATTTAGATCCCAGACGAGCAGAACAAGGAATGGTTCATTGCTACCCTCCTACCACACATCAGAGTTCCTCTGATGCAGCAGAAGGTTGCTTCATAGGCTGAGGTGTTGGAGATCACCATGAAACTAGAATCAACCTCTATGGGAGAATCCAGCTTAGGTATGAGTCAAATTTTGATTCAGCTAACTAGCTTATCTCTGCAGGTCGAAGATATGAAGAAAGATAAGGGAAAATATAAAAGAGAAGGCATCTGGTGTATAAGATGCAAATCAGAGGGCCATGACAAGGAGCATTGTCACCTATTTCATGAATACTTGGCTTCTGGAGCTCTGAACCCTTTGAAACAGGTTACTCTACCCTAGTGCGAGGTATGTAGAAATAGACATTGCCATGGTGAATGATATTACATGCAAAAATATGTCCAGACACCTACCAATCTTTACTGCACATTTTGTAAATCTATGGGGCATGATGAGAAGGACTTTAGGGCTTATGATCTCTTGAATGAAAGGTCAAGACACACATATAGAATCCAAGGAGAGATGCAACATGAGGGAAACACTACACAGTTTAATTCCCCAGGAAGAGAAAACTTCAACCCTCATGGTGGATTCAGAGGAAGAGGACAAGGAGGAGGCATGGGTTGAGGTCGAGGTCAGATAATTTTTTATAACTGTGCACAACCAGGACACTTGGCAAGGGACTGTCAGAACCCTTGTACCACTTGCAGCTACTACAACTCATTTGAACATGTTATTGAATATTGTCCTGCGATGTTAGCCAAACTTAAGGAGAGACGAGGAGGAAACCAACAAGTACAACTAATCTCAGCAAAACCTCATGGATTGGACCCCAGATTCGTTGTTATCACTAGAGGGGAAATTGTTACAGGGGAAGACAGAGTGACCCCAGGAAAGACTATAGAAGAATCAAGGGTCARAAGAGTTGCAGAGAAGACACAAGTGTTTGATCCAAGGAAAGAGAAACATACATTTGAAGGGGCAAGAAAAGAAYTTGGAAGAGATGAGGCTTCGTCATCAAAGACACAACCAGAAGTGAGAGAATGTGGAATGCCTCTGGTATTTGATTAGTTTGTTTCACCCAGAGAAGGAAAAGAGGTGAGYAAGCTTATGGAATTCTTATGTACTTGCATTGATTTTATTAAGGATGAAAGAGTTGTATAATAACTACAAAATTTGATCGGACAGTATGAGATAGGCAGGATAGATCCTCTATTGAACAAATCAGTATATCAAGTATCCAGAAAAAGAAGGACAAATAAGGAACTACACCTTAATGCTTAGATTGGATATTATGATATAGATTATGTGGTCCTTGACTTAGGGTCATAAGTCAATGTTATGACGAAGAAGACCTAGGCACTAATGGGAAAACCTAAGTTGATTTACTTCCCTATTAGGCTCAAGATGGCTAATCAGCAGGCCGTAAGCCCCTTTGGAATACTGGAGCATGTCCCTATGGACATTGATAGGGTAATGGTGTTTGCGGACTTCGAGGTGATTGAGATAGTTGATGATAATTGTCCTTATCTTGCACTGATAGGAATTGATTGGGATTTCAACAATTCCACTGTCGTTGAATTAAAGAAAATAAGAATGACATTTGAAGGTGATGGCCTTAGGGTCATTGCACATCTTGATCCCAATGAAGGTAAAAAATACACATAACCCATTATAGAAGAAGATCGTACTTATGAGCTAGAGAATATATATAAATTGACAACAAGACAACAAGATTACATTAATCCTACAACAGATGGGAATTTAAGTTGGCAAAGTGACAGTGCATGCTCATCAGATTTAGAAGAAGCACTAGAGAATTGGCAGAACAAAATGTATGAAGTTTCTACGCAGAGGTGTGCTAGATTGACTATGGAAGTTCGCTGGATTGGCACAAAAGTAAGTAATCTGCCCACCTTTGATGGTTTAAATCATTTAGAATTTTTATTCTTGGAATTTGAAGAAATTGTACCAGTACAAAAGAGACTGTTGGCACTGGATGAGGCCTTGAAAGCAACACCATCGAGATGGTGAGGAACACACAAGAAGAACATCATGGACTGGGTGCAATGTTTCACTTTGATGACAGTGCGCTTCAGAACAAGTCGAAGGGTGTGAAGTTTGATACACGGGTCAGAGTTGTCCAAAGTACCATGTGAAAAGTTGTGAGGAAGCCTGGAGCAACATTCCTCAAGATCAGTGGGTGCATAAATTCATTAACACTTTGGACACAATGCCTATTAATTGGTATCTTCAAGAAGAATTGTGCCTCACCATTGCATATTGGTACCATATGACTCAGAACTTCATAGCTACATTTTTATTTGAAAGTCAATACCCTATAGTAGATCAACATTTACAAGTTGTAAGACATAAAGTCTTTGAGGAGGCACCTAACATCCCTGTTGAGCAAGAAGAGGATGAATGGAATGCACCTCTTCAGAAATTGCAAGGTTGTTACAATATCAATGTTGATGAAGACGATGATCCTAGGAATGTGAACATTGCAGAAGTTGAACTACCTTTTATTGGATAGACAATCAAAATCAATAAATTTAATATCAGAACATAGCAAGCACCTAAGCTCGCAAACGTTGGAGATTATTGGGATGATGCCACTATTGATAAGATCATAGAACTATTGCATGAATACTAGGACTTGTTTCCAACCAAGTTCACTGACATGAAGGACATTAAAGGGACCATGGGAGAAATGAAGATCCCCTTGAAACCAGATGCAAGGCCAGTCAAGCAAAGACCCTACAGATTGAATCCCAAGTATAAGAAGAAAGTCAAGATTGAATTAGACGGAATGTTGGAAGTAGAAATCATAGAACTTGTTGAAGAGTCAGAATGGATTAGCCCTATGGTGCTTCAAGATAAGAAGATAGGAGAGATCAGAATCTGTGTAGACTTGAGGAAATTGAATGATGCATGTTTACATGATCCATTCCCTACACCGTTTACTGTTGAAGTGTTAGATAATGTGGGAGGACAGGAAGTTTACTCCTTCAGAGATGGATTTTTAGGTTATCATCGGATTATGATTGCCAAGGAAGATCACCTTAAGACCACTTTTGCAACAAAATGGGGATCCTACCAGTACATAGTGATGCCTTTCGGATTGAAGAATGCACCAACCGTCTTTTATTGGGTGGTGGTTGAAGCATTCAAGGAGTTTTTACATAAATTTATGGAAGCATATTTTGATGATTGGACTGTTTTTAGCTTATTGCAAAATCATATTGAATGTTTAAGACTAATGTTGGATAAGTGCAGAAAATGTCATATTTCCTTGAACCTAAAGAAGTGTATCTTATTTTCACCCTTTGGAGTGCTTCTAGGCCATATTGTGTGTAAGCAAGGGTTGCTGGTGGATTCGTCCATGATTTCCATTATTGTTGATCTACCCCCTCCTACTTTGGTTAGATAGTTGCGCAATGTGTTGGGACATACTGGATACTATAGAAAGTTCATCAAAGGATATGCACAGATTACAACACCCATGGAGAAGCTTTTAAAGAAATATTTTGAGTTTCAATGGTCAGAGGAATGTCAGCAGAGCTTCGACACACTGAAACCGAAAATGGTTATTGCGCCTATTCTAGTTTTCCCAGATTGGAGTAAGGAATTTATTGTGCATGTCGATGCATCATTTGTTGCATTAGGAGTAGTGTTAGCACAACCAGGTGTAGTTGAAACTGGGTACCAGACACAGAAAAGACAGTCTGCACACAATGGGGAGGGATAGAGCAGAAAGCATAGGCTGCTCCACGCAGTCTGAAGTTGAAGTAAAACAAAAGGTTCAGACCTGCAGTGCGTCGAGACGAGTCACATGTGAGTTTTGGGGGAATGTTGGCCCTTGGTTATGGATTAAGGAAGAAAATGAAGAAAAAGGAGAAGAAAAGATGAAGTGCAAACTGCGTAGAAGGCACATTGACTGAGATTGGGTCAAAGTGGTCAAAGAAGAAGAAAAGAAGGAGCAAAGTAAGGGAAAATGAGTCGTTGGACGAGAAGATCGAGGAGAAAAAATAAACAAGGAAGATGGATCATGGACAACTTAGAAAGAGAAAAAATTCACCAATGAATGCTTTGGATCACCTTGCGGGAAAGATGAAAAGACAGGTTGGCGAAACCCGGAAAATGCGGGTTAAGTTGACCTAGGGTTTTAGACACCTAGGGTTTTGGTATTTAGGGTTTTGACACCTAGATTTCAGCCTACAGTTGTTTGAGAGTCATTGTAATGTATAAATAAAGGTCTAGAGGACATGGGATGGGTTTGTGTTGAGTTGGTTCTGAGTTCATCATTGTGGGTGAAGAGAGTGATTATTGTTGTGCAAGAGAGAAGTGATGTGTGTGAGAGCACTCTGGTATTGTAAGATCTTTAGCTAGGTGTGAAGATCAACCCTGCAACTAGGTGCACAGGGAGGGGAGAGAAGAAGAGAAAAAGAGAGAGAGATGTGGAAGCTAAGAGCGTAGATAGAACTGTATGTTTTCACATAATATCAAGAAATGCAGTTCTATGGATGTAACCCTAGGGAGAGGGTGAACCACGTATATTTTGTGTCTCTGTGGTTGATGTTGTGTTCTTTGCTTCTGTTATTCTGTTGTTGTGTTAGATCTGGAATATAATTGTGAGAAGTAGGTTTGAGCTTGGTAAAGAATATATAGATCTCCGTGTGTTGTTCTTTTGGACCCACTTGCATTTCCCTTGGTTGTAGACACATGTGTCTTGCAACCCCCTATTGCTACTTCGGGTGAGTCTGCATCTTCTCCGTAGATGTTTCTGAAAGGGCCAGTAGTTAGGGCTTGTTGGTGCATTTTTAGAGTTGAACCCTGGGTCTGCCCTTGACCCAACAATCGTTTGGACAGTTAATAATCTCATGCTCTATGACATCAAAAACATGCTTCCATGTTTTAATGGCATCTGCAACTTGCAGAGTTGTGTCTGATAGAACATCTGCATTTGGATTTGAATCATCACCCGATGCATCCAGCTTCGTTGCAGCTTTTTTTGGCACCATAATCCTCAAGGAAACAAAATAGCTAATCTTTGATTAATCACTTTTATGTCTTAATTAATCATGTTTAAAATGTTGTATTAACTTTAAGTGTTTCGGAAGTTCGGAATTCAAAATATTTGAATATAGCGCATGGGAAATTTTTTGAAATTTAAAACTGGGAAGTGATTAATTAATGCTTAATCATGACTAATTAAAGTCGTTAACCACTTTATTAATTCCTTGAAAAACCTTTTTACTTTTTGTAATCATTTTACTTCGATGCTTTGATAATCTGGGGATTGTGAAATAAAAAACTCCGGAAGAGAAATCTCTCGGAGTGATGTGGCATGGATGACGTCATTCTGATGATGTGTCAAGGAAAGAGAGGTGCCACGTGTCACTTGAAAATGTGCGAATCATCTGATGGAAATGTCAAAAGTAAGTGCCACATGTCAATCCAGGAAAAGTTTTTTAAAGGACACGTGTCCTATGACTCATGTCCGTAAGTTCTTTAGGAAAAGTCATGAGTGGCTATCTTCGGGACTTCAAAGTTTTGGGGTTTTTGTTGTTTATGTTTGCTGGAATACCTTAAGCATGAAGCTGTGAAGTGACTGTTAAAGTCTTTCTTTTAAAACATAGGTGGCTTCAAAACTTTGGAGGTCATTACGACCATTTGAACAAATTAGAGTTACTCATTGATGATAGATAGTGTAATCACCTTATTGATAAATAACAACCCAAACTTCAGAGACCGCTTTCTAGGTTTTTTTTTTTTTTTGTGGTAAAATTTTATTTTTAAGAGGTAAAATATATAAAGCTCAAAAGCTCAAAATTATGTGTGTTCTCACATAGGCTCCATCTAGGGATTGTGGCTCCCTCTGAGGTCTAAAAGAATAATAGATCAAGTGCCTTTATTGGGTAAATGGAGTCATTATTGCTTTTTGAAAAACATGTTTTAGTTTTATTTAAGAATTAATCATACATAGAAAAACGAACTTCACCAAATCTCAAAAAACCTTCAAAACATACTTAATGATTGATCTCAAGTTAGGCTATTAAAATTTCCTTTTCCTAAAACTAATTTTATAATTTTTTAAGATAATCAAAATAACTTTAACTAAAATAACAGTCTTCGACCAAATTTGTTCGCTTCAAGTTTAAGCGGATGTAACAATTTATTTAGGGAATCCCTCGTTGGTTCAAGGTGTAAATATCATCGGAAAGAGAACTATATAACTGAGTATGACATGTAGATATGTATGACAACCTTTTAGATAACTGTTGACGTGCATTTATGACACACCGTCAACGGGAAGGGAAGATCCGGTCCGGTGTTGTCTACTTAACCCAAGCCGTTTGGTATAATCTACCTTGGCGGGTTTTATGGATCCGTTAGACAACTAAGATCCTAAAACAATTTAAAAGATGTGAAATAACTAAAGATACTACTCTAACAGACAACACTTTAATTATAAATGCTTAACTAACAATGTTTATATACAATGGCTATATATAGTTTACAAGGTTTGAGAAAAGCCTTGTGAAAATAATTGTTTTAATATAATGGATCTAAATAAGATTAAAAACAAACAAAATTATTCTAGTACTCTAAATGAACAATGAATGAACAAGATTGTAGATGATTTAACAAAAACAGACAAAGCATATTGACGTTTAAATGACACAATCACTCTTCATTCACAAATCAACAAATTAAATAAATAATACACTAACTAACCTTTAGTTGATCAATAGTAATAAACTAAATTCATCTCTCTGCATTTGTATGAACTCCCTTTGTCCTGTGTCAAGTGAAAACCTATGATAGAAGCAAGCATAATACTTCCTGAATAAATTCAAGGAAGTATTTCATATTCTGGAGCATGTTTATGACGACATAAAGAGAAATAATTATATATCACGTGACCTTGAAATGTCCAATAACTGAAAATGAAAGAAATTCCAATTCTCATGAATGGTGTTACCAGCTATCTAGCATCATATGTAAACTCAAAATACTTGAATAGATGATCAGTCACAAATATAAACTAAATAAAAAGATAATAAACAACATAAAGAAAAGCATGATATACAATATTATGTGCAGAACTGACTAAAGATAATTCGACATAGATAACATTTCACATGAGAAGATAATGAAAAAAAACTGCACAGTCTACACAAGACGAAATCCAAAGAGTAAACTGCTTTCTCATATAGTTTCAACAAAATATGTTCATCATATGGTCCAGGAAGAATTTTTGGGATAATAGACTCTTAAAGATTGAAACAATTAATGCATAAATGATAACAACTAACCATGTATTGATAAAACTGACTAAAGCTAATTTAAATCAATGCATAATCAATTACTCAAAGAATATGAAAATATTATAATGAAAATAAACCCATTTTACTCACAGGACAAAAGTCATTAAGCAATCTAGAATTCCATATTCTTCTTCGAAAATACTGGTCGATTCTCCCAAAATTCCAACCATTTGTTACTCCATTTCAAAAGAAAAATTTTACAAACTAAAAAAAAAAAAAAAAGGATCAAAATCCTCCGTTGAATTTCTTGGATCTACGGGCTCTGAACTTTCTCATATATTTATGCAATGAATGAACAGTTTGGGCATCACTAATAATTTCCACCACCTGAAATTTTCCTCATAAAGGGACAACAATATCTCTCAAATCGTGCATGTTTTGGGGAAAAAACTATTGTGTAAGCTAAATGGGTCCATTCTTGAGATGGGTTTTCAACCGTTTCTTTAGATTCCTCATGGTTTGGCTGCAATCAATCCCACAAAATCGTCTATCTATTCTTGAATGCATTTCCAAATCTTATTTGTTGTTGCTCATAAATTATTTGCAACAATCCAATATTATTTTTGGATCAATTATCTTGAACGTATTTAGATAATAAAATCAAGCCATGATTAGATCCGTACCAAATAAATGATAATAGAAACCTGGGAAACAAAAAGAAACCAAATTAATAACCTAAAAATTGTGAATAAAACAAAATCTAGAACAATAAAATAAAAAATGAATTTAAACTAACTATAAGTTATATACAAATATTTTTTATATTTTCTTTTCAAATATGATCTTAAAATTCTAGAAGCTTCAAGTTGATGGAGTGGAGAAAAATATTAATTTTGGGTTTTCACAAAATCAAACAAATGATAGATAATTCTTTTTTTATTTTTTATTTTTATTTGAAATGAAATGCAAATTGACAAAAGAATTTAATTAATTAAACCTACCAAATGATTTTGTGAAAATGATTGCTAATGAGCAAAAGACGAAAACATAATCATAATTTAAACGAAAGTAAACAGATGATAAAAATTAATGTTTTAGTTTAAATTAAGGTTTCTATGTTCATCTCTCCCTCATTCAAATTTGATCAAATGTGAACAAATGTCATAGAAAAGATGTGTCGCAATAAAATTTATTCCTGTAAAATCATTGTTATTAATCCATGTCTTCAACGAAGCCATTCTCATAGCAGATAAATTCAATAAGGAAGAGGTAATAACAAACTCCCAAATTATGAAGCTCATCCATCAACATAAAAAACATGTAGAAAGAAAAAAGAAACGGCATTTGAATTTCATGAAATTCAAACCAAACAAAAGAAAATAATATAAACTCAAACCAACCTTGAAACAAAGAAAAACAATACCAATCCAATCAAGTCAAAGGGAAAAAAAAACCGAAGAATCCAAGTAAAATTTTGAGGGACCCTAGATTTTGATTAAAAATAAAGAAGGGGGTTGTTGGGGCCCAACAAATGGTGACTCACTGGGAGAAGAAGTTATCTTTCATCCGGTAAGCTTTCATCTCGGGAAGAAAAGGATAAGACTTGAAAAATGATTTAAGCTCCCTAAAATAAATTCACTTTGAGACCATATAGTATTAGGATAAGCTCAATGTTATAACCAGACAATAGAGTTTTCTTTGTAGGGGATTATAACTTGAAACAATGTCTTAATCAAAGAGTCACAATGTTTATAAAAGGACTTCAATACCATTGACAGAGACATTGCTGCCAACAGATGTCCATAGCCTCGGTAGGGATGTCATTTAACCCACTCAAATGATTTAATCTCATCCAATAGTTATATCCACCTAATGTATACTTCCATAAAAGTTAATTTAAAAGAATATACCTACTACCTCTCGACCCGACATTGCTTCATTGCCAGTAGGCCTGTTCATTACCTCGATGAAGTTGTCTTGGTATCATATGTGCGTTTACCCATTGCCATCGAGCCTGTTCAGTACCTCGACGGGTTTACACAGACTTCTCACACTCTTTCAACCCTCTTATGCCACTTTAAAATAATAATACAATTATAGATTTATTGATGACAAAGAGAGCGAGGTGATACTGGAGATTAATTGCAATACAGGTGAATAGTTGATCATGTTATTTATTTGCTTTCAAAACTGGAATTTTTATCATAGTTTGAAGATTTTAGATTTCATTTAAGAAAACATCTAGAGAACGGGGAAGCACTTAAAAGTGATTCCTTAAGAATATGGATGGCGTAAAAAGTTTAAAGATTATCGTAATTCTCAAAGATTTAAACCACATCTCTGGTGTAATACTCTGGCAAAGAAAATTTGAGGACAAAATGAAAGTGACAATTGACTTAAAAATCATTTTTCTGAGCTATATCTTAATATTAGGACCTCTTTGAACTATTTCAAATTGCTTGAAAAACACAAGTATTAAAATGAATTCTTCCTTCAACAATATATCTTTGATAAAAAATATTTTGATTCAAAAAGAAAGACAAGAAGAAAACGCATTCAAAGCAATCAAAGAAAACAAAAAACACACAACAAACCAAATCGAATTTTTTTAATGGGATTCAAAATCAGAAGTATATAAAAAAAAATAGCAAAAACAAACTTAAAAAAAAAATGACCAAAAAAAAACCCAGGCCAACCTCTCATAGAGAATTAGGATCAAAAGGAAGAACTACAAATTTCATATTTTTGCATATAGGAAGGTTATTTTATTAAGATAGTGATGCATGATACATCATTTTGACCAAGCTTATTATTAAAAGTCACAGAAAAATCCTTAACCAGGATGACTGCAATTACGTGCAGTGGTAAGTTATGTTTGTTAGGGTAAAACTAATGTGAATTAAATATCAAATCCTTAATCTCTTTATTAATCCTTCATAATATTTGAAATTATTGCATGATGTTGCCAAGTTTCGAAAAAGAAACATTTAGTAAAGACAATTGCGAAAAGAAAAAATAAAGGAATTGAAAGAAAACTTCCCTGACAACATTCAAACGATGGTTTTCTTTTCATATCCACGTGCCTTCATAACTGCATTATTCAAAGGAAATAAAACAAATGAAAACACAAGCAAAACAAAAAATGAATCTATTCCTACACCTACTCTAACTTCTACATAGATTAAAATTCTAAGTACAATTGTATTTCCAGTGCATCCACAAGAGCATCTTCAATACTACAAGGCATAGAAGGTTGAAAATAATAATAAAAGAATGGAGTATTTGCAGATACGAAAGAAATATGTTATGCTTACCTCCTATATATTTAGTTAAAAACAAAGAAAGCACGACCTTACCATTCTTTTGAAGCTTCTTGATGTATGAATCCTCCAGCCATTCTGCAATCTTGTCATGATACGGGTCATAATGGCATGGAAGAATGTAAGTAAGTATGGAAAACTTGTCAAAATTATGGGGACCTGACACAACCATCAGTCAAGGCTAAAGTGGCCCATCCTCCTAACAATTATTCAAGTGTTCATCAATTTCTTCACATGGAGGATCTAAAAAAATCATGTCATGCTTGCTTCCTAGATATTTAGATAGAAACAAAGCAAGCACAACTTTATCTTTATTATGAATATTTTTTAGATACGAATCTTCAAGCCATTCTAAGATCTTGTCATAAAAAATTAGGATGCAAACTATGACTTTGATTAACTATATATGTCAATGGGGAACACATCCTAAGAGGATTCATGACATCAATTATATTATTGGTTTGAACACTTACTTTGATGAAATGAACCATTTCAAAACGTGAAGCATAATTACTAAAATTTGAACTAGCCAAAGAATGAATATGCAATGTAGAATATTTGATCTTCATAAGAATGAGTGCATTGTATTTTTCAAAAATAAATCATGTAAAATCATATTGCAACATGTATTTTTTCCATGCGAGTGATGGAAGTAAAATAACGTCAAATCCGACTTCATAAATGTTATGTTCGGTATTAATTTCACCAAATTTTGGCATATCGAAAAGATCTGATTGTGATGGAAAAGAGTAAGATACTATGGGTAAAGTATCATGTCAACCATAATCTAAGAAGAGATCAGGATATAAAGAGTAAAATAAATTAGAAATGAGCACATGAAAAGAATCTCTTAAGCTATGATATTTAACAATGGTATTCTCAAGACATTCCTCTTCACTTTCCTTAAAACTTTCACTCTATTTTGGTGATAAATTCTTTAACATAATATGATAATCTAAATTAGCCTCATGTATGATAGACAATTCAAAAATTTCATGACAAACATCTAATATTTCCTGTGGATAAGGCATGATTTGTGGATGAAGGTTTAAGATTTCTTCTTCAAATTGCAAATTTACATCTCTAATCAGTTTCATAGGAATGTTAGAATACTCAAGATCATTTTCATCAACTGAGTGTTCTTCAATAATTGAATTTAAGTACTGATTAGAGCAAGAGTTAAAAGGATATGGACATTCACCTTGACCCAACATCAAATCTTCTTCCACCATGGTCGAGGACTGAATATACAATGATTCAGAGGAAAAACCAATTTGATTGTCAGTAAGAACCTTTTCAATAGATTCTATCTCCCTTGCTTGTTCAAAATTTTTGGATGAATTCCTCTCATCCTGCAAACAAAATTCTTCTCACAATTGAGTGATAGGATTTGTGAATGATTCATCATTTGCGATTTAAAATGGTTGGATGAAAAGGGCACAAACATCAGAGAGGAGATTTAGTACAAATGACATGTCATCAAGTTGAAACTTACAAAGAACATGATGGATGCTTGTTAAAAATACCTTTGGAGATGAATTTTCATTGATTAGTAAAGCCTGAAATTCTTCACATAATTGATTTTAATCATAGATTTCAAAAGCATCTAAAAATTCCTCTACAAATTGAAACCAATCAATAATGTAATATGCTAGAAAAGACTCAAACCAATGTTTTATTTGACCTCTAAAAGTAAAAGAGAACAATTTGCATAAAACCTTTAAATCAGAAATATCATGTTTGATGCATTTACACCAAAACTTGTTAATATGGTCTTTTGTAGATACATTCCCCCCATCATCAAAGGTGAGTTTGGACAAGTGAGAGATTGTCTCGTTGGTAATATCAGGTAATCAGAAGTGGAAAACATGTTTCAACACAGTGATTTGGGAAGCCATGGGGAATTAAATAAATTCAAAACAAAGACTCTTGCAAGGCCAACTTGTTAGTCTCGCATGCCTTCTAGTGCATTTCAAGATGACATAGAAGAAAAATTTATAAATATGGAATTATGACAAGCTGAGGGGTAAAACATTTAATCATTGAATTTGTCTCGGCCCTCCTTCTAGTGCCATTTGTTGATGGGCATTTATGACACACTATCAATGGAAAGGGAAGATCTGGTCTGGGGTTGTCTACTTAATCCAAGTCGTTTGGTATAATCTACCCGGACGTGCTTTATGGCTCCGTTAGCCAACTAAGATCCTAAAACAATTTAAAAGATGTGAACTAAATAAATATACTACTCTAACAATCAACACTTTAATTATAAATGCTTAACTAACAGTGTTTATATACAATGGTTGTATACAGTTTACAAGGTTTGAGCAAAGCCTTGTGAAAATAATTGTTTTAAGATAATGGATCTAAACAAGATTAAAAACAAAAAAAATTATTCTAGTACTCTAAATGAACAATGAATGAACAAGATTGTAAATGATATAACGAAAATAGACATAGCCGATTGACGTTCAAATGATACAATCACTCTTCATTCACAAATCAACAAATTAAATAAATAATACACTAACTAACCTTTAGTTCATTAGCAGTAATAAACTAAATTCAACTCTCTACATTTGTATGAACTCCCCTTGTCCTGTGTCAAGTGAAAACCTATGACATAAATAAGCATAATACTTCCTAAAGAAATTCAAGGAAGTGTTTCATATTTTGGAGCGCATTTATGACGATAGAAAGACAAATAATTATATATCATGTGACCTTGAAATGTCCTATAACTGAAAATGAAAGAAATTTCAATTGTCAGGAATGGTGTTACCAACTATCTAGCATCATATGTAAACTCAAAATACTTGAATAGATGATCAGTTACAGATATAAACTAAACCAAAAGATAATGAACAACATAAAGAAAACCATGATATAAATATTATGTGCAAAATTGACTAATTCTAATTCGACACAGATAACATTTAACATCAAGAAATTACATGAGAAGACAATGAAAAAACATTGCACAGTCTACACAGGATAATAGACTCTTAAAGATTGAAAAAATTAATACATAAATGATAGCAATTAACCATGTATTGATAAAACTGACTAAAGCTAATTTAAATCAATGCATAATCAATTACTCAAAGAGTATGAAGATATTATAATGAAAATAAAACCATTTTACTCATAGGACAAAAGCCATTAAGCAATCTAGAATTCCATATTCTTCTTCAAAAGTACTGGTCCATTATCCCAAAATTCCAACCATCCGTTACTCCATTTGAAAAGAAAAAGTTTACAAAACAAATAATATACAAAAAAGAAAAGATCAAAATCCTCCTCTGAATTTCTTGGATCTCTGGGCTTTGAACTTTCTCATATATTTATGCAATGAATGAACAATTTGGGCGTCACTAATAATTTCCGCCACCTGAAATTTGCCTTGTAAAGAGACAACAATATCTCTCAAATCGTGCATTTGTTTGGGAAAAATATCTCGTGTAAGATAAATGGGTCCATTCTGGAGATGGGTTTTCAATTGTTTCTTCATATTCCTCATGGTTTGGCTGCAATCAATCTCGCAAAATTGTCTATCTATTCTTGAACACATTTCCAAATCTTATTTGTTGTTGCTCATAAATTATTTGCAACAATCCAATATTATTTTTGGATCAATTATATTGAACATATTTAGATAATAAAATCAAGTGATGATAAGCTCCTTACCAAATAAATTATAATAGAAACCTGTGAAACAAAAAGAAACCAAATTAATAACCTAAAAATTGTGAATAAAACAAAATCTAGAACAATAAAATAAAAAATGAATTTAAACTAACTAAAAGTTTTAAACAAATATTGTTTATATTTTCCTTTCAAATATGATCTTAAAATTCTAGAAGCTTTAAGTTGATGGAGAGGAGAAAAATATTGATTTTGGGTTTCCACAAAATCAAACAAATGATAGATAATTCTTTTTTTATTTTTTATTTTTATTTGAAATGAAATGCAAATTGACAAAAGAATTTAATTAATTAAGCCTACCAAATGATTTTGTGAAAATGATTGCAATGAGAAAAAGACGAAAACATAATCATAATTTAAATGAAAGTAAACAGTTGATAAAAATTAATGTTTTAGTTTAAATTAAGGTTTCTATGTTCGTCTCTCCCTCATTCAAATTTGATCAAATGTGAACAAATGTTATAGAAAAGATGTGTCACAATAAACTTTCTTCCTGTAAAATCGTTGTTATTAATCCATGTCTTCAACCAAGCCATTCTCATAGAAGATAAATTCAATAAGGAAGAGGTAATAACAAACTCCCAAATTATGAAGCTCGTCCATCAACATAAAAAATATGTAGAAAGAAAAACAAAATGGCATTTGAATTTCATGAAATTCAAACCAAACAAAAGAAAACAATATAAACTCAAACCAACCTCGAAACAAAGAAAACCAATACCAATCCAATCAAGTCAAAGGGAAAAAAAATAAAACAAAGAATCCAAGTAAAAATTTGAGGGACCCTAGATTTTGTTTTAAAATAAAAAAGGGGGTTGTTGGGGCCCAACAATATCATATATATTGCCTCACTGCCAGCGAGCATGTTCAGTACCCCGGTGAAGTTACCTACTTCTCCCATTGAATTTCCTTTCACCACTTCAATTAACACTTTGCATTTCATTGAGATGAGGGCAATCAATATATGAATTTCCTTTCATTATCTCTTTTAGACAAAATGGGGGGCAATCAAATTATGAATTTACTTTCACCATCTGTCTTATATTTTAATATTTTGAAGTGGGGGAAATCAATCTGTATGTAACATACAAGGGATGATATCTATTTAATTTTTTTGAAAAGAAGGTCTGTCAACAAATTTAAGAATACTCTGAAACTAACTTTCTTCCAATTTTCAATACACCTTCGCCTATAGGGAATTTTTTTATGAGAATCTTAATCTTTCAGGGATCAACCTTGAGCGAATTAGTCAATTTAAGGTTCGATAGAAGAACTAAAATTATCAAGATTAGCCTAGACATATTTTTTCAATTAAAACCAAAGGAACATAAATATTTTTGCCTAATCTTGTTTTGAAAATATGTTTTTAAGTTTTCAAAGTCAAGGTAAGTTTCTTTCTTTCTATGAAGACTAAGAAAGGATAAATAAAATCTGAAGTGGGTCAGAACTTGGGGATAGGAAAAAATAACCAGATCGAGGATTCAGAGGATCTGAAACAAAGTATCCTAATCCTACACAAGTTTGTGTATTTAGTTCATACTTCCTTCGAGATTATTTATTTTTATTTTATTTTTATTTCAGAGATGGATTTAGAATTTATCAGCATGACGCTTTTAGTTGTAATTTTATACCTTTCTGATTTTTGGTCCGGGTGATAGTATTATCATGAGAAAAAACTCCTTCATATTCATTTCAAAAAGAAGTTTCTTAAAATTTTATTTGAACTAGAAGAGTAGGAACTCATACCTTATTTTTCTTTTGAACTTTCAGCAAGGCGGATTATTAATTTATCACCCATTTTTAGAGAAATCGAGTGTCGAATTTTTATTCAACCTCCTTTCTTGTTCAACGGGATATATTATGTAGGAATATAATGCAAAAAGTCCAAAAATCCTGTAGAATAGAGATTATATGTGCTACAGATGTTTTTACTCTCCATTTTAATGATGTCAAGCAATCATAAAGTTATTGAAAATATTTACAACAAATGATTAAATGACTTGGGTAATTTACAAAAGAAAAGAATAATTGAAAATTAAAATGACAATGTCAATCCAATCCGATATATACAATGGAAATCTAAAATATAACTACTGCATGAAATGTTTTAAATAATGCCCATTTATAGAAGCGTCAAGAATTTCTCCATCAAGATTTTCCAGTGAGAATGAGTTTTTTCCCTTGGCAGCTACAATTTTGAATGGTCTAAACCAGAGATGATCGAATTTGCCATGTTTCCCTACATCTTCTTTTCTAGCTTCCTATTTTAAAACTAAATCGCTAGGAAGAAACTCCCTATCTTTGGATTTTTATCAAAAAGGGCTTTCATATTATCCTGGTACTTTTGAAGCTTATCATTCAATTCTACAATGTTCTGTTGAACTTTGATAATTTGATTCATTCTTCTCGTAACGTCGTTTGGCTCTTCATTTTCATCCTACCAGAGTTCCATCACAGGAAGAGAAAGATTAATAGGAAGGATAAAGTCAATACCATAAAATAATTGGAAAGGAGACATACCTATAGATTTCTTGGTGCTAATTCGGTTTTCCCATAGGGAATACTTTAAGTGAATATGCCAAGATTTTTTGTTTTTAGTCAAAAATTTCTTGATTATAGTCATCATACTCTTGTTAGATGATTCAACCAACCCATTTCCTTGAGGATAATAAGTTGTAGAATGACCTAAAATAATGTTGTATTTCTGACAGAAATTGATCATTGCTATAGATTTAAAAGCCTGAGCGTTATCAATGACTATTTTTCTAGGACAACCAAATCTTGCTAGGATGTTTTCTTCCATAAATTTTATTACTACAGAATCCGTTGCATTCCGAGATGGAATGGATTCAACCCATTTCGTAAGGTAATCTGTAGCGGTTATAATCCATCTATGTTGAGCACTCGATTGCAGATGAATTTATCCAATCAAGTCTAGGCCCCAATGTTGGAAAGGAGCTTCATATTTTACTAGAATTAAAGGTAATGCATGGATATTTTGCTTACCAATGAACAATTGGCATGAATTGCAAGCTCTGACCCTTTCATTTACATCAGTAAATAACTTTGGTCAAAAATATCCTGCCCTTAAAATCTTGTAAGCTATTGCTCTCCAAGTATGATGTCCTCTGCATACTCCTTCATGAAATTAATCAATGACACTTTATGTTCCAGATTATATCAAGAAACATAGAAGGAAACCCAGAGGTTCTTTCCAATATAGCTTTCCATCAACAATGCAATACTTAATTGCATGTATCTTTAAATTTCTTTCTTTAGAAGTACTCATGTCATTTGGGAATTGAAGGGTAAGGAGGTATGTAACAATATCATGGTATGAGGAAGAGGAGGAGAACTTATCTTCAATCTGAATTATAGGTGTTTGATCGTCAATTTCCTCTATATCTAGAAGGAAATCATGTGATTCGAAGTTATTTATTCCTAGCGCTCTGAAATTTGATTCGACCAACAACCTTGCCAGACCTTAGCCTTTCACTAGCTTGGTTGGTTCCACTTCTAGATCAAACTCTTGGATTTTATCCAACCATCTACCTCTTCTTCCATCATTGTCCGGCTAAACCAAGATATTTTTCACTGCATTTGTTGGTACATAAGCAATTATTTTGGAGTGCAAGACATATTTTCTAAAATCCTTGAGAGCCTTCACCATTGCATAATCTTGTTTTTCAAGAATATCATACCTTGGCTCTACGTCTCTGAGGATTTTGCTGGAAAAGTCTATTGGTTGTTCGAATCCTTCTTCGTTCTTTTGAAGGAACACTACTGCAACAGTATGTTCAGAAGAGAAACATAAGATTAAGAACTCTTTTGTATAGTCCAGACTTACCAATACTGGTGCTTCTCCTATAGCTTTCTTAACACGATTGAAAGACGCTTTGGCTTTTGCAATCCATTTCACTTTGTTGTCTTTTTTTAGCATATCTGTAATCAATATGATTATTTCAGCAAAGTTAGGAATAAATCTCCTCAAAAAATTGATCTTACCTAAAAAATATTGAATCTCTTTTCTATTTCTAGGAATATTAATTAGGTCAATAGCCTCAAATCGCTTAGGATCAACCTTTATTCCATCTTTTGAAACTATATGACCTAAAATTTTACCTTATTGCATAGCAAAGTGTGATTTTTTTTGGGTCAAGGGACAAACCAAATTTGTCTGAGGTGCATCAAATATTCTGCATCAGAGTTGGAAAAGACTGTCAGATCGTCTAGATAAATAACAACAAAAATGTCTCTCTCATTGACGAATGCAATATCCATTTCTCTCTGGAAAGTTGCTCCTGCATTCATTAAACCAAAAGACATTTTATCATACATAAAGGTTCCCCATGGAGTAGTAAACATAGTCTTTTATCTGCCATCTTCATGAACATCGATCCGATTATATCCTGAGAAACCATCAATCATAGAAATTTTTCAAAAGTTTTTCTGAGGTGCATCAAATATTCTGCATCAGAATTGGAAAAGACTGTCAGATTGTCTAGATAAATAACAACAAAAATGTCTCTCTCATTAACGAATGTGATATCCATTGCTCTCTGGAAAGTTTCTCCTGCATTCATTAAACCAAAAGGCATTTTATCATACATAAAGGTTCCCCATGGAGTAGTAAACGCAGTCTTTTATCTGCCATCTTCATGAACATCGATCTGATTATATCCTGAGAAACCATCAATCATAGAAAATTTGTTAGCCCCTACTACCTTCTCTAAAACATGGTCCATCTTTGGGAGCGGTTAGTTATCTTTAAGAGAAGACCGATTTGAGTTCCTAAAATCAACGCAGAGTCTTAATTCACCATTCTTCTTTCTATAGGGGACCAAATTGGCAACCCATTCAGAGTATTTGAGGGGAATGGTGATTTTTTCATTAAGGAATTTTTTAACCTTCTTTTTCTATTACCGGCAGAAGAATTGGGTTTCTCTATCTAAGATTCTTCCTGAAAAGTTTAATACCATGTTTTAAGGGAATCTTGTGTTCAATAATAGAAGTATCATAAGTTTTTATATTATCATAATACCATGCAAAAACATCTTTATACTGTGTATGTAACTCAACGTATTTACTCTTTATTTGTGTTGGAAGATATTTTGATATTTTGACCATTTTGGGATTTTCATTAGTTCCTATATTACAATCTTCAACTTCTTCAGGTTGAGGTCGCAAAGTAGACTTCTAAGGTATATCATCATGGTTAAACAACCTTTCTAAAGGGATCAAAACTCTGGGAATTTGATTTTTTTTAAGTAAGAGCATGCAATGATTCACAATTTTATCTTGGAACTTCTCTGGGTTCTCCCCTTCCTGTATAATCCAAGCAGGATCATTATGATTTTCTTGATCTATGTGGGTCTCAGAAAACTCATCAACCATTTCCARGAACTGTTTGATTTGATCATCGTCTTCAAACACTTTCCAGTGTTGAACATTGTTTGGAATGGAAGGTCTATGTCTCATTTCGATAAGATATTTCAGCTTCAAAACAATAGGTGGTATGAAAGTTGCAACARCTTTGGCCAAAGAATGAGCTTGTTGATTTAGCATTCTAGGAATAGAGTGAATATTAAACGACGAGAATAAATTATCTATAAGATCCCATGCACAATTTCTATATGATCTCAATCTTGGATGCTTAGCTTGATATTCATGTTTTTTTTTTTACAATGAGCTTTGCATCACCATAAACTATTAGATGTTCGATTTTTAATTTTCTTGCACCTTTTAATCCTAAAAATATAGCTTCATATTCACATACATTATTGGTATAATCGACCTCCCATTGTAATATATAAGAGAAAGGAATAACATACTCATCTCCTAGTGCCACGAATAAAACTCCAACTCCTGCTCCTTCGCAGGATGAAGAACCATCGAAGAACATTTTCCACATCCCTTCTCTAACATTTATATTTTTCTTTGAAATTTCTATTTTTTTTTATTTTCTTCTTCTATACATTCTTCAAAATCGTCATCTATGGATAATATACAATTTGTTAAATATTGATCAACAACATAGACTGGGTAGTTATTGGGGTTTTGAGGATCACTTACGGTATACGCCAGTCTATTTTCTCTATATAGTTGAGTAAATTGTCCACAAAAAATTGGAATTGTAGCATAGGTCATGTCTAGATGAACCGATCTTCCTATCGTGGCACCCCAAGATCTAGATAGAATCATACCATACTTGGAAAGAACATCAACAACAACCACATACATAAGAATACTTTTCACATGAACCTGAGCAAGATTTACCACTAAATCTTTAATCATACCCAAACACTTAACCTTTCTAGAATCAAGCAAGTACAAATCTTGATAAGGTCTGGTAATTTTAGGGCCTAATTTTTCCATGATAATCTTAGGAATTAAATTATGCAAGGCTCCTGAGTCTAACATGCAATTGTGGAGTAAATGATTGTGCATAGTCAATGTAATATAGAACGGAGCAAACACATGCTTACTATTTTCAATGTGTGGCCCAAACATGATTATAGGTTTTTCATCTTGCAAATTGATAACATCAGTTTGACATTCAACATCAGAAAAATTTATTGCTTTAGTGATTTGTTTTTTATAGATTGGGTTCCTAGCAAGTTCAACCAGAGGCATTCAAATTTTAATTTTATTAAGTTCATTCTCTAAATTGAAAGTCCCAATTGTTTTTTCAATTTCCCTGGTATGAAATTCAGCCTCTGTATTTTCTGGCTTCTTAGTTTGTACTTCTTTCGTTTCAACTTACGTCTTAGTTGATGGTTTTGTAATTGTTTCCTCATTTGCTTTGTTTCATGATAAAATATTTTTCGATGGAATATTTGTAGAACTTTTTTCTCTTTGCCTCAAATCATATTTGTGTTGAAGCTCAGCCATTATTGAGTCAGCGAGACCTTTGTATGTAGAGGCCCCCAAATTGTTTATGTTTTCATCATTATTAAACAAAGATTCCATATCTAAGAATTTCTCATAATCTTGTTTGGGTAGGTGAGGCTCAAGATCATCATCATTGAGGTTGTTTAGATCTTCTTCTAATTCCTCACAATCTTGCAACTCATCTCTTTGTATGAAATTATTAATTTTAAACAGAGCTTGAATATTTTGATCCTCTTTTTTTATTTGCCTCTGTTGTATCTGAGGATTAGGGTTTCTCCTGAATTGATTGCTAACATGGATTAGGTTTGGTTTTCTCTATTTCTGTCTTGGAAATTTTGTTTGATAAATCTTTAATAATTTTGGCCATCTCATCCATTTTTTCCTCTATGGACTTTCCAGATCCATAGGGCCTTACATTTTCTTTATGTTGATTAAGGTTGGTTGTCATTGGTGTCAACCCTTGAAGAAAGCCCCGTAGCACAAAGGTTTAGGTAATGGACCCAATATTGTTTGATGTAAATATGACTCATTATTGTTTTGTCATGGTTGATAAGAAGTAAGTATGGATGAACTCCAAAGTGGTCCCCTTATGGTGAAAGCCCTCATGGAAAGATGCTTTGTGGAGTAAGAGAACCCATGATTAATTGTAGAATAATGAGATGAAGGAAAGTGAAATTGTTAGGGAAAATATCCTAGATGGATAGTGCTTTTCATGTCATTTCCGGTGGTATGTGGAATGTCACATAATCCCTCATGGTTAGAGAGTTATGGCCATGAGAAGTTGGAGACCCCAGGTTTGGGTAATGGAAACAAGTTTGTTTGATGGGTAATGGTATGAGTTATGATATATTTTCAAATAATACTATTATATATGGATAGTACATGTCATTCCATTTTTTGTGGTATGTAGAACGTCACATAACTCCTCACGGTTTGAGATTTATGACCTTACGAAGTTGGAGGACCCTCATATGTCATCTAGAAGCCCCAAAAGGTCAAAGTAGTCAAAGTGGTTTAAGAGATTTTAAAAGGTAAATAATGAAGTGAAGTGATGAGTGTATTATAATTCAAATTGAATACAAAACAAATTATTTCGATAATAAATTTAATGGAGAAATTAAAAGTGGACCCAACCCTAAAATAAGGAAAGTGGGCCAAGTGACCTAGAAGATGTTTTTAAGGAAGCTACTTGGAGAGTATAAATAAGAGGCAAGGCTCTCTCATTTGAATCACACTTGAGAATATTGAACATCTATATGTGTCTGAGGTAACCAAGGATATCTAAATCGGAATTCTGAGTGAAGGTGAAGAAAAGAAGGTCGAAATGTAAGGAAGGATAAATTATTTTGATGGTGCTTTCTAAGGTATGTTATTTACAGGTCATCTCACCATTTTCACTATAAATTTTTTTCTATAATGATTTAGAACATGAAATTCCTATGCAAGTGAGAAAACCTATCCAAGTATCTGTGGTAAACAATTCAGTATGTGGGTCATTGTATTTTGGGATTTACACTCCTTGGAAAATAGGGTTTGTGGCCAGTCTTGAAACTAGTCAAAATCAGGTGTTTCGGGTAAAAACGTCATAAATTATTCATAACAGATCCAAATTAAGTGAGAAAAAATGTGTTGGTTAGGGTAATGTCTATAGTATGATTTGTAACAATTTCATATCAATTCATCAAATATTTTGTGCGGTGCACGCTCTACAAGGTCGCTCTCTGGAATAAGATAGAATTCAACAAGGTATGCCATTTTTGCTATAACTCCTTTTCTGAGAGGTTCCAAGTAGTGACACTTGAAGGAATTTCATAAAACACACTGAAGAAAAATTTGTATCAGTTTCAGATCTCTATACATTACAGGTTCAAAGTTATGATTACTTCAAGTTAGGGTTGTTGACTAATCCAAAACTAGGCATGTGAGACTAAAGAAAAGTTTGATGAAAATGCTAGTCTCTTGTTTTTAAAGTTAAGGAAGGTTTGCAGGAATGTGATCATATACACCAGGTCTATTACAGAGCTACAAATCAAATTTTGATGATGAAATTGATGAGGTATTTTGGTTGTGGTACATGTTGAGTACATGGTTGAGACAAGTAGTTGATGAGTTGGCGCACATACATGAGGTGTATAGTTGATGATGTTGGTATGTATTGATGAGTCATAGTTGATGAGTAGTTGACACATGATTGCTACATACTTGGTACATGGTTGGATGCACTTGTTTATGGTACAGGTTGATTACAGGTTGGTGCATGGTTGATGCACTTGTTTATGGAATAGGTTGATTACAAGTTGAGGTACAGGTTGATGCATGGTTCAGATTTATTGGTACATGTTTACAATGGTATATCTCATAGTGATAGTGTGACAGTGGTTTCATCGTTCTACTTTTACTTCAGGGTGGCAGGATGGGGCAAGGACAGGTGGTTTTAGCCACCTTCCAATTATAGCTAGATAACATTGGGGGTTGTAGCCTCCTTCTGGTTGTAGCTAGAGAATTGGGGATTTGGAGCTTCCCTCAAGTTGTAACCTGAGAAACTAGGGGGTTGGATCCTCCTTCCAGTTGCAGCTAGAAAAAAAAGGAAGTTGGTGCTTCCAATGAATGTAATTCTTCAAGACATATAAGAAAAAGCATTATGTGGTTTTCTCCCGATTTGGGTTTCCACGTAAAGCACTGGTGTACTGTGTATGTGTGTGATTTTTTATTTCTTACTGCTCATTATTGGATAATAATTCTACATTGATATAATATTTGAAGAAAAAGGATTATAATTACGCTATTACTGATTCACCCCCCCTCTCAGTAATCCAACAATTGGTATTAGATCAGGTTCCTTCATAAATCAGTTTAACCACTGAAAGGTAGATCATGGAGAGTACCAACTCATATAAAAATGGAATACTACAGTTTCATGGACATAAATATGCTTTTTGGAGCATAAGGATGAAGAAATATATACAGGCATAGGGGTTTCAAGTTGGGAAATCAATTGTAGATGGATACACAACACCAACAGTTCTACCAAAAAATGGAAAAGCAGTGAAACTCGGTGAGAATAATTCCAAAGCCATAAATGCACTTTTGAATGGTCTCAGTGATACAGTATTCACCAAAGTTGCACATTGTAAATATGCTAAAGAGATTTGGAACAAGCTTCAAAATATTTATGAAGGAGACTCAAAAGTCAAAGCAGCAAAGATTCAAACTTATAGAGGTCAGTTCGAACAACTAAAAATGAAGGAAGATGAAGATATTGTAGCCTAATTCTTACGAGTCAATGAAACAGTGAACACAATCATAGGATTGGGTGAAGAAATCAAAGAATATGTAATTGTTAAAAAGGTACTAAGATCTCTTCCTATGAGATTCAACCCTAAGATATCAACACTAGAAGAAAGATCGGATCTAATTTCAATATGCATGGACGAACTGCATGGAATCTTCACAACATATGAGATGAGAACCGAACAGGAAAATCCAGATGTAAAAGAAGAAGCCTTCAAAGCATCCAAAAGATCAAAGAAAAAGAAAAAGGAACAAGAAGAACATAGTAGTAGCAGTGACGTCTCAGAAGATGATGAATAAGTGGCCAACTTCGTCAAAAGACTAAACAAGGGAACAAACAGTAGGTATAGAGGTAAGCTTCCTTTAATTTGTTTTAATTGTGATGGTATTGGTCATTTTGCTAAAAAATGTCCTCATAAGAAAAAGAGAAATGATGAAGGTTACTCAAAAGGCAAACAAACATATAAAGGTAAAAGAACTACAAAGAAAGTTTTCAAGAAAAAATTTTGCACCAAAGAAGACTTCTCATCATTAGATGAAGATGAAGTCAGTGACAGTGAAACAGGGAGAGTTCTATTCATGGCAGTAGAAGACTCTGATAAAGAAGACTCCGAAGAAGAATATGAAGAAGCATATGAAGAAGAAATTGAAGAGGCATAAGTTGACTTCCGAGAAGAATTAATGAGTGCCATAGAAGTTATCAGAAGAGAAAAGAAGAAAAACAAAAAACTACAAGCAGAACTAGATAAGAAAAAAGACACTCAAGAACTAGAACAAAAGATCACAAAATTGAAGGTTCAAATAGAAGAAGATAAAAGAATTGAAGAAGCACTCAAAGAACAACTAGAAGGAAATGACAGGATCATTGGAAACCTAGAAGCAGAGATTGTCACACTAAGAAAAGATATTCAAAAGAAAAATATGCTTAATAGCTCAAAAGTTCTGGATGACATTGTCAGCAGTCAAAAATCTTATCTTGATAAGTCCGGACTTGGATACAATCAGACGAAAAAGAGATCAAACTCCAAAACAACAGAGCAAGAAACAAATCCAAAAAGTTATGTAGAAACAATCAAAGGGGCTAAAAAGATATAAAAGGAAGATTACAGGGACACTCCTCCACTGAGAAGATTCAGATTTCAGAATCAACAATAGATAGACATGCCTCAAGAAGAAGAAGAATTCATAAGAGAAACTCCTTTCATAAGATCTTCAACTACTAGGTATCAAACTATATTTTTTGGTTTATGTTATGCATGTAATAATTTTGGACATAAAGATGTAAATTGCAGAGCTAACAACAGGAACAATAACTACTTTGAGAGCCATACAAAAAGGGGTCATTCAAGAAGATCTAGTGAAACACAGAGAAGAAGTTACAACAGATTTGAATCTTTGAGCACTAAAGTGGAATGTTACAAATGTAACAATTTTTGACACATGGCCAAAAATTGCAGAATGACAGTCCCTCCTAAAGAACCTCAATAGAATCACAAACAAGAACCTCAGAAAATGACATGGATAAGAAAGCAAGATCAGTATAGCAATGAAGAATGCACAGTCACTCTACAAGCTAAACAGAAGAAATGTGGTTGGTATGTTGACAGTAGATGTTCAAAACACATGACAGGTGATAGAGACAAGTTTCTTACATTACGAAAGGAAAGACATGGTTCAGTCTCCTTTGGAAATGATGATTCATCCAAAATCATTGGAAAAGGCATAGTNAACAAGAATGAAAAGGCAGAAAATGTTCTACTAGTAGAAGATATGAAACATAATCTTTTAAGCATGAATCAAATGTGTGACCAAGGTCATAAAGTTACTTTCGATTCACAAAAGTGTGAGATAAGAAAAGAAGGTTCAGGGAAATTGGTCACTACAGCTGCAAGAACTTCAAGCAACATATATGTGTTAAGCGAAATTGGAAATGAAAAGTGTTGTCTAGGAAAGGAAGATGAAAGTTGTCTATGGCATAGAAGAATGGGTCACATGCATTTTGATAACCTTGTCAAAGTCAGCAAAAGAGAAGTAGTCAGAGAAATTCCCCAGATCACGAAACCAACCAACACTTTATGCAAGCATTGCCAACAAGGAAAGCAAACAAAGACCAGGTTCAAATCAAAGGAATATTCAACAACAA